>JAHZMW010003652.1:0-15052 GCA_027743745.1 Alloscopus bannaensis | reverse complement strand
CATAAAACTGCCGGTGATCTAAAGTTACTTTGCCGGTTATGCTGTTGCCAGCAGCACGCATCCTGTGATCTTTGGTACTGGCAGGCTGTATTGCCGTTACCGCTAAACCGATGCAGCTCTGCCAGCAAGGGACCAATGCTTTGCCAGCATGAAATTTTTTCATGCCGATGCGGAGCCGTCACCAATGTTTATGGGGAGGTTTGATTAGAAATGCTAGCTGCCTAACAAGCATCATGATGTAAACCAAAAGTTTCTACAAAACCTTCCAACCGAATTTGTGAATAGGAAATTAAATGGCATTATGACACTACTAGGACTATCGGGCTGAGATAAAATGTTGTCCCCTGAAATAAGCCAATTCCTATTGATATCATGGGTTGGCTAATGAACTCTACCGAGATATTTAACTGGATACTTCCGAGTCGACCAATTTAAATCTTAAAATATCAGTGCCTAACCGTGCCACTTAGGCGCCCTGGAGAAGCGCAAAAACTTGCGCCCCGTCATAATTATGAAGTAGCATATTACTACATATTTGAATTTAATTCTTGGATATGGGAGCTAATTTTAAGGCGTTTTGAGTTGATTGATGTGGTTCCGGGTTTATTTTAGGATATTTTAGGTTAATTTTAAGATATTTTACGTTAGTTTTCAAATATTTTTATTCAACTTTTACAACTTTTATTTTTATAAAACTCGGCAAAATACCGACAACAATGTTTTTTTCCTATATACACAAAAATGCAATAAAAAGTTACATGCTAACCCAACCCAACCAAATCCAACCAAACCCAACCAAATCCAACCAAACCCAACCAAATCCAACCAAACCCAACCAAATCCAACCAAATCCAACCAAATATCCAACCAAACCCAACCAAATCCAACCAAACCCGTTACTATTTTACGTTAGTTTTCAAATATTTTTATTCAACTTTTGGATATTTTGGCGCCCTTTCCATCGGCGCCATGGAGGGTGACCACACCGCCCTACAATAGCGGTTAGGCTCAGAAAAATCTTAATTTTAATTTCAATTTACTATTCATTAATATGCTTTTAAGTCAGGAGATATGAATCGATGTAGTTAAGGGACAAACAAAGTACGGTGGTGACGGAGAAAGGAAGTGAAAGTTGAGAAGTAAGGGATTTATTTTTTACGGTTTCATTATATGTATGACAAAGATTCTAGGATACATCCCGAGCCCGATTTCCCTGTCGTTTTATTTCTCGACATTGACTTTTCGGACTTTTCCCTAAAAAATAAGATTATATTCAAGAGTTTCGACTATGCTTAGTTCATGGCACGTAATATTAAGCAATATTACGCAATATTGCGTATTAAATATTATGAAAACCGAACACTTTTACAACGGTGATGTACATCAGCAACAGAGAAGATACAAAAATGCAATTGAAAAATTAAAAGCTTTAGTTTCTGAATGTAGATCTGAAAAATATACGTCGACCAAACATTTTCGCCGGTTGGCTTATTGTGTTTGATCTGAAGGAGTACATTTTGCAAATATATTGTGAGGGTTAATTAGAAACATTTGTTTTATTTTATGACTGGGTCTTCAACCCTTTGAACCTTCCGGGATACAAGAGTGAAGCTCTTTCACTAAAGACTGGTTTTACCTCAGTACGCTAAATACAAAACATTTAGCCGTGGACTAAGCATCGAAACCCCTGAGTATAACATTATTTTGTAGAGAAAAGTCGGGAAAAGCTAATGTCGAGAAATTGCCACGTCGGGAAAATGTAATGTCGGGAAATGAACTTATCGGGTAAGTGCGACAGGGAAGTGGCGACCGGGAAACGGTTGTCGGGATTTATCCGACTAGAAAAACTTCCACTGCATTTATTCTCACAGTTAAAAAACACAATAGGCGAGGGTTAACACACAGGTGGTAAGGACAAAATCAATTTAGAAAGGCAAAATATTTCTAAAGGTTAGGTTAGGTTTGAAAAATATTCGGTTAGAGTTAGATTAGAGGTCAGTTTTGAACAAGGTACTTACTATTTTACCATATTTTCTTTTTCCCATGAATTTACGTCGAAAAAGATTTTCCACGGAAAAATGCACACCTTGCATATTGGCTGACGGATTGAGCGATATCGGGTTGACCTGTCAACAGTGGGAACCCCAACACACAAACCGCGCGTTACCATAGACATTCAAACCAAGTTGACCATTTCTTTGTGGGCATCACACAGGTTCCGACACTTCTCTTGTCATTCACATCATGGTTCAGCATGAGCTGTGTTTCGTCTTCAAGGAAGGAGACTGTGTGTGGTGTGTGAACTAGTCATTAATTTGCAAGCAGAACATTAGGGTTCTGTTGTCATTTATTTTTTACACATTGACAAGGAATTTAGGTAACGAAGAAATTAATAACAAGGAGGTAAATACAACGGATTGAAATCGTGTGATGTGGAAACCGGTGTGTCAATTAAGTCGAAATATTTGTCATTTGTTTTCTTCTTTTTTTTCGAAAACTATCATATTTGTGTGACCACCAAACTTCAACTTGTGTGTTGGATATTCATTCATCATTTTTGGTTAATTGTAGCGAGTCGAGCAGTGGATTTTTTTTACATTGGACACCCACACCCAAACAGTTGACATCTGTTGTCTGTGAGGAGTGACGAGACGAAGTCAGGCGCATGATTCATTGGAAGTTTGAGGAGTATCTTTGATCCTCCAAAATGAATTTTCCCATTGGTGAAAGGTAAACCAATATTATATTTTAATACAGTTTACAGTTAATTTTTCTTTCAGCTGACAGTTGATCGTGATTTCAATATGAGTTTTTTTAACTGTACTGGTCATCTGTCTATGTTTATTATTCGTCATAGATGCCGTTATGGTGTATGGGTGACCTGCAATTTTTACATACCGTTGAGACGTGACTCTAATCATTGTGAATTTTTAACTGTAAACTTTGACGGTTGGCGAACCGTTATGTCAAATATGAGGCGGAAAATTTAACACCGACTGTAAACTTAGAAACGGTGTAGTGTTTAGCCAATTAATCGTTTTCCTATTGTATGCTGTAGAAATTTGCGATCGTTTTTCTATAGTTACTGGTCATAAATTGTTCACATTTGATGAAGCAAGTATGTGTGTTGGTTTAAGAGATTATTGATGAGCAGGCCTCCAGCATTGTGTCTTCATGAGCGTCCAAGTGGTCATACTTCTGGGCTTCTTCGAACGTTCCAGTGTAAAGGTCGTCGAAGCTTGCTCTTCGTTCTGGGAATGGGACGCATGCCACTACGTTTGTTGAATCATCCGAGCGAGTGGTTGTGGTGGCCTCTACGACGTTTTATGAGTCATTCTGATGCAAAAGTACACCACAGAGACGCAATTGACAGAACACACGCGAGTGTAGTAGTAAATTGGTGTTGAAAGTGCGTAGGATAGTGAAAATCCTCATCAGCTGCACACCATCTGATCCTTTTGTTTCCCTCTTGATGATGACTTCTTGTTGGAAATCTCATTCAGCCAGTTTTATAATGTTAAAGTTATCGACTACAGAGAATTTAACTGTCATGACTGTAATATATTATTTGTAGTTAAAGAAGCAGACACCATAGTGGAAGGGCTGGAAGATAACGCCGTTTTTCATCTATGCTGACAACTGCTGTGGTTCGTCTTTGTTTACGACGTACTCTCAAGGTTTTTAACCTTTCCCAATCCTTCCAACGCTGTTTTCTGTCGTCGTAGAAGCGACTGAGAATTGTTCTTCAGTTTGGTTGTTTGTCCGTTGCTAGTGGTGCGATGTTGCTGGTGCCTTGATAGTTTAGGTGGTGTTACTTTAAAACGATTTTTGGACATTTAAGGAGATTTCTTCACTTTGAGCTACTTGTGATGATCGTTTTCTAAATACCTGTACGGTGACACAGCAATAAAATCACCATTAATCATCAAACATATCATTGGTTGTTCGGTGTAACACCGGTGACTGTGGCCCGAATTGAGACGTCTCCTAAGACAAAATTTTTATAAGCCGAGAGTTTTTTTATCAGTTCACATCCGGTGGTTCCATTGTCAAAGGGTGTGTTGCTAGATCAGTTGGTCTTCGGAAACAATGACTAGTGGAAGTTGTAGTAAGTCATTTATACGTCAACTTTTTGGCAAATTAGTTACGGTGACCTCCTCTTAAACGGAACATCTCTCTATCCCGGTTTGATTGTGCTGAGTTGGACTGGATTTTTATTTTCTTTGATCAATGATAATTTTGTTTTGTCGTACCAACAATACCAACAAAGCTCTTTGGTTCGTAAACAGTGGCTTTTCTGCTCGGGGGAGAAGTAGTGAGTTTTGATTGCGGGAATGCAGTGTTGAGTTGATTTTAATGTGCGTTTGTATTAAATGAGTTTGTTATATCTTAAATGTCTTTTTCGTGTCTCCTTTCAACAGGTATCCACACAGTATAGCTCACATGGCACCTAGCGTGAGTCTGTGTGTAATATTACTTGAGGTATCTGAAGACAGTACGGTACCTACTTTGTCATATAAAGGTAATAGACATTTTCCTGTGATTTGAGTCCTCGGCCATTTGATTGCTGTCGTAATATTTTGGATGAATGTTCTTTCACAATTTTTTAGCTTCAAAGTATCTACGCCGTAAGCGCAACTCACTACCCAACGAGGAAAATAGCTACGAAGAACTAAAATTTGGTCGGGGAGATAAATCTCACACACGGGGTCTTCGAACTCCGGTTACCTTTACAATCGAAACGTTCACCCCGGATCCGCGAGGGATGGAAGAGAAATCTGTGACTGATGACGGTGCCTCTGCTTCGAAAGGTTGGATGGGACACCGTTGAATTATGACCTCTGATGCGTGATTGTTTTTCTCATTGAGATTCAGTTTATATGTTATAATTTATTCTTGTGTTACAGATGCGGAAGAGTTGCCAAAGAAGGTGCATTTCTTTTCGGGGAACTCCTTTGTAGAAATCACCAAGGGAATTATTCATTTGTACAAGGAAAAGTACGTGTTTACATCATGGTTTTCATCAACACGCATCGTATTAGTTTGTGTGGTATTTTTTTTAACTATTGATGAATATTTAATGCGTGTTTCAGTGAGCGTACTCCTATGGATAAAGGAGGGAAGTCTGCTCCCAGTGACATGTTGGTCATGCTATCTATTCCAACGTACATAACGTGTCGTGATTTACTCCAGTTCCTAGCTCCTTTCCAAAAGAATTTTGATCACATCAAAGTGATTCGCGAGAACTCTCCCAATCAGTACATGGCTCTACTCAAGTGCAAGTCTGAGGTATATTATGCAAATATAGATTATATTCAGTTGCCTGAGTGTTAGGTAATGTTGTGATGACTGTGTAATTATGCGTTTTTAGACTGCGGCAGATTCGGTGTATAACGTTATTAACGGAATACCTTTCAATTCGCTGGAAGAAGAAGTTTGTAAATTAGCCTTTGTGTCTCGGGTGGAATCTATGAAGGATGATGGAGAAATTGGATTGCCATTATTAGGTGAGCACCCCGACGTAATATCAAGAGGTCATTGTTTTATTAAATGCGCCCGAATATTTTTTAATATTAGGTCACACGGAACTTCCGACTTGTCCCGTTTGTCTGGAGCGGATGGATGAATCAGTTGACGGGATTTTGACTATTCTGTGTAATCATACGTTTCATTCGGCTTGTTTATCAAAATGGAGCGATGCTCGGTAATGTAATCATTTGACTCAAGTTGAGGGTCAATTTGAATTCAGTTATGATTCAAAATTTTGAATAAGCACTGAATAACGATATATTTCTTATATTATAGTTGCCCAGTATGTCGTTATGTGCAAACACCAGAAATGGTTGCGAAGAACATTTGCTTTGAGTGTGGATCTTCTGAGTCGTTGTGGATTTGCTTAATTTGTGGTCACATTGGTTGTGGCCGTTACATTCACGGACATGCTTACCGGTAGGGGCTCCATAAATGTTGCTGTCGTGTTCCACACTGATTGAAATCATTGATTACTGTGTTTGTGTATTCTAATACAAAGTATTGTTGATCCTTAGCCACTTTTGTGAAACTTCGCATTGCTATGCTATCCAACCTGATAATAATCGTGTTTGGGATTATGCCGGCGATAATTTTGTTCATCGCCTGCTTCAGAACAAAGATGGGAAATTAGTAGAGGTCGGAAATCAACGTCGGGCTGCGGACGACTGTGAAGATACGGATGAAAAGGTGGACAATCTGCAGCTTGAGTTTACTTATATGCTCACCACTCAACTGGAGTCACAGCGACATTTCTTTGAGCAAAGCCTTGAGGCTCAAGCTAAGGATTTCACTAAGGAAATTGAAAAGCTTCAATTAAAGTTGGGCGATACGTCCGATAAGAAACAAGACTTGGAATTTAAGATCTCTGAGGCGTCCAGAGATTATGCCTCTTTAGAAAAGAAAGTACGTTACGTCATTTACAGATTCTTATTACCCATTATCATTTTATTACTACGTAACAGTCATGCCTAACTTTCCAACCGCTTTTCTATTGCAGTTCAACCATGTCAATCAAAAGCTGGCAAAGGTGACAGCTGAACTCAAAGAAGAAAAGGAGATGAATAAGCATTTGCACAGTGATCAACAAAAGTGGAAGGAAATGGTCAACAGACTTGAGACTGATTATGAAAAATTTAAAACGGAAAAGGAAACGGAAATTTTTGAGTTGAAGGAGCAATTGCGAGATATCATGTTTTTCTTGGAAGCTC
Organism: Alloscopus bannaensis; assembly: GCA_027743745.1. Lineage (NCBI taxonomy): Eukaryota > Metazoa > Arthropoda > Collembola > Entomobryomorpha > Entomobryidae > Alloscopus > Alloscopus bannaensis. Next base: position 8,312 of record JAHZMW010003652.1, on the reverse strand, counting down.
AAAAGAAAATAGAGGAGTCGCCCCTCCGAAGTGAGATCGTCGACGGTCAAGTGACGGTCGAAGGGAATCCTAGTCCGCAGGCAAGTAGTTCAAGTAAAGGTAGAAGGAAGAAGCGCAACTGATTGGCTACTTCTTTCAAGTGAATCTGAGACTTATGGCGTCCTTCACATATTCAGAATCGTATGTATTTTCCTGTTATTTGTTGGAGACATGCTGCTAAGTTAGAATAATGCACATTGCCTACATCTGCGAGAATTCGTAACGTATAATTTGAACACTATAAGTGTAAGCGACAAAAATGGTAAAAATATTTTCAGCTAACTCAAGAATGTCGATGACAGAATATTAGAATGTGTAAGCACAACAGGAGTGATTCATATATATCATGAACTACTGCCATGTCCGAGTTTAAGTATTAAAACCTGCAAAAATATTCCCATGTAGTGCATTCTGAGTCGGTTAATAAATATGTTGTACACCAGAGCTACATTGAAAAGTCGAATTCTTATTTATTATCTAACAGAAAATGATTCTCCTATCAGTGGATTAGTACAATGCGATACTTCGTAACAAAAATTATTATTTGGTTTGAGATGTTGTGCCGCAACAAGTGTGCGCCAACAATTTCGCGCAGAAAATAATTAAAACTTCGCAAGATTTGGATCTATCAATCTATTCTACGTACAACGTATTTGAGACAAACTCATAATTGCATCACTCGACACTGTCATGCGTGGTAAAACGTATAAATTATCTAATTAATGTTATACACATGACGTCGTCCGTTGCCTCATGCATTTTCCCACTGAAATGTTGAGGTGTCGTACAGCTCTCGTGACAAGTGACAAAAGTTCCACTTATTTGGAAACTGGAATGAACGCTTTGTAACTAAATTAACAAATTATGACGCTGTTGTGTAACAGGGCAGTTACTTGGTTGATTGAGTACATCAGGGTTGACCTAGTCAGCTCGCCTTACATTTACAGATAACCTCTAGAACATCCACTTCCACTTAACTACTATTAATTATTGGTGTGATGGATTCAAGTACATTAATTGTTTCCTAGACGGCGTAGTCTGACATAATAATACGTTACAAATTCGGCTCCTGCTCTCGGCATCTTTGCCTGCTCTCGGCATCTTTGCCTGCTCTATCCTTTTGGGTGGGCACAGGAAACTAGGACTAGCAAAAGAAAAATGATTCGACAAAAGATTTCGGATGAACACCGCATAGTTTGCTGCCTCTTGAAAATCACAAGTGAGTGAGTAGTTACTTCGCAGAAATCAATGTTCTTGACTTGCAATGGTGCTGGACTGATCACGGACTACAAGGAAAGGCATTCTTACACTTCTTACAGAATGATTACTTAGCTTATCGTATTACCTAGACCTTAGCACACTAGCTGCTTTCATCATTCATACGACGACATCAAGTGAAAATGTACAAGATTATATAAGTACAAGATTGGAGGAAAGTGAATTTCAGTTAGGGTTCTTCCTCACTTCCGGAGCAATTTCTCCACCGTATTCTCACCACTTTATTATGATGATACAAAGAGTTGATGCTTGAGAAAAGGTCTTATTTACATACAGAATGAATGACATTTCGCGTTGATTGAGATGAGATCGAAATTCCAGAAAGGAGCCACACAGTGTCATGACCGACAATCTTAAGAGGTACCGTATTAAAATGAGCGTCACATAAGTCTCATCGCAAACACACTCCCACGACCTCTATCTATGAAGTGTCGCTCACCCTAAACTCACTGTATCTACACATATTCTCCCTTACACATCGTAAGGGCTTAGTTTCTCCATACAGTTCATACAAACCAAACTCGTCAATACTTACTTAATCTGGCATTTAGGAAAGTTGGGGTTGATGTAATTCAAAGCTGAAAGAATGAGATTTGGGGCACTAAAATACAATTAAGTTTCCAACTCTTTTCCAATCAAGCTGAAAAATAACTCATTTTTCCACAGTCATGGGTCGGTCTGACTTGAAAGAAGAACTAGGGCAAAACGTCTAAACTGTCACAAGTTCAATCTGATAGCAACCATTCCCTTCCTCACAAGATGAATTGGTGGCCTATAATTTTTGGCACACTTTTTTAGAGTTACTGGAAAAATCCTATTGCACATTATCTTTTAAAAAATCGACATTTTGTGCACGCTAATCCAAGATCAAACTTGCTGTTAAATACTCATGCAAGTTAAATACAAACCATTGGGTGCCACATAAATCATGTTTTATAGCTTTTGATAGCAACGAGTAGTAAAAAACTGATTGAATTGTATTTCAATTATCAATCATCTTCGGCATTTGAATAACAATTTTGCTTAAAAACTATCGCTAATTAAACCTATTAAACTATTAACCAGCGTGTAGTTTGTTAAAGTATACTAAATATAACTGTTGCGTGTCCCATCAAAAATCCGGATCATTTTCCAAACAGGGTCAAACGAAATGAATACTAATGATGCACTTACAGTATAATTTGAATGTTGAGAACTTGTAGCAAGCTTCTTGACTATGAAACCTAAAAACTCATACGCCGTTCCTTCAACACCGGTCCCCCTATCTTTCTTTGATTCCACGCTTGTACTTGATCTACCTACACTACTCGCCTGTTTTAAGTGTACCGAGCTTCTCAAAAACCATAATATAAACCTACACTCAATGTTCAAGAAACCCGATCATCTCGAATTACTTTTCGCTTCAGTCCATTAAGGTAACATAACAGGTCAGTCCATTAACTCGTCGTAGAAATTGATGCAACTACTGTGGTGGTCAAGAACAAACTATGTGCCTGATATCGCCGGCTTCACATCACGTTCCGCCTCTTCAGCCTGTTCCAGAATGTCGCAGAGAAGAGAAGCACAACTATTCGGGATGAGTAATCCAACGACTTTGAATCCATCCTGCGACTGCGCACGAACAATCTGCATTTTCGTATTGACAACTTGCTGATTAATCACACGCTCTACGTCATCCCAAACAATAAGTACGTTCCCACTGAGGACGTGATAGGTTCGTCGTCGAAGCCCAACATCACAGTCAAGTCCAGCCGTTTTATTCTTGCAATTTCCCCTCCTGCAATGAAAGTGTAATGATTCTCAACGTGGTTTTGCTGTCCAAAATTCTTCAATGACAAAAAATGTACAAAATCTTGGACATACCAAAATGCGTGCACGCATACGGCTTTTGAAGAGTCAAACTGTTCGTCCCAGTAAGGCTGGGCTTCATCTGCTTTCACGGCAGTGTATTTGTTTTGAATTTCCTTTAAAGTTTCTCTTCGAAGCTACAAAATAATTCAGCATAAACATATAAGCGTCATGTAAACGGTGAAAACTAAGATGTTTGAGTTTGTTGCGCTATTTATGCAATTATATCGACTTAAATAATACTCACTTGTAAGCCTGTGTTGGGTCGATAAACTGTACACAGGCTGCTACTTTTCCCGCCTGATTTGTCCCCTTTTGATGTACCAGGATCCAAAACTACTAATACCGCTGTTTTCTTATCATTGCGTGACTAAAATCAAATGAGTCCAATGTAATACGTCAATGAAAACTAATAATTAAATGTACACATTCAACATTACTGCTGCATCCCTTACCTGATTAGACAAATAGTAACCTTCATGTTTGCCGACCAGATCCACATATTTATCTTGTGACTCCTTCCAACTCATTCCTCGCTCCACAGTAATGCGATGCAATACTATTTCTCCAGATCCAGTTGCGTGCTTCCGTGTGAATTTGGTGGTCTTGGAAACCTTGATTTCGCCAGAATTCGAATCACCCAAGTCTGTTGATTTTAAGCATGCGAGTTTAATTACAATCCTACTGCAATCCTATTACAATCCAGAAACCAAAATTGTCAGTTGTAATTCACGAAGCAGTACCTAAAATTCCCATGTCAAAACGACCAGTCTTCTTGGCTTGAGTCACAATGTGATGTAAGGTATCCGTGAAATACTTGAATAATGCATTTTGCTGCTTGACTGGCATTCCCAGAATTCTGCGTAGAGCATAAACAAAAATAAGAATAACTGGAATGTCCTTTTTCATTCGTGACTACTGTGACTAGTTTCATCAACTCTGCACCCGAAATCGTATTCAAATACCTGTTCAAAAACTTGCTAATGTTATTGTAGTCCTTCTCAAGGCAAAGTTGACCATTTTCATTATTAATGAGACCAACTCCGACTAGACCAGCAGCGATTTCCTCACGAAAAGATGGGAAATCCTGTGGCGGCGGCACCGGTGGCATTCTCTCATAGCCCATGATAAACTTCATCACCGTCTCCAATGCGTTTCTACCATACTTATTATCAATATGAAATCTAGAAAGGTCACGAGTTTCGGTCGCTCTTCTATCTCCGTGTGTCAAAGCACCCTGCGGCAAAACCAATTAATTAAATCTGTAATCTGTACCGGATGCAGGAACAACGTCCAAAAAATACCGATTCTGTCTTTAAATGCCATACCAAACTTTCCAGTCGTTTAGCCACAATTGAAGCAAAACGATGCTCCCCTGCAAGATCTGAGATCAGAAACATATACTCCGGAGCATTTAGCTGGTTGCTCCTGTGTGTTCTACCAAACTGCTGAATTGCCCTGTCAGCACTCCATGGCAGCTCGAGGGTGATGTGTACTCGACGACGTTGGTTTTGAACTCGTCTGTCACTTTGTAATGAGATACCACTTGAAGCAGCTTCTGATATGATAGCAATCAGTTTGTCGCCTCCCATGAAACGTTTCTTTTCTGCAAGATACATAATTCTCAGCAATACATACACGTTATCATACCAATCCATTTCATACGCTTCGACGACATAGGCCAATCTATAAAATGAATGATACAAACGAGTGACAAATTCACATACCTACTAAATTGATGGTTTCTAGTGACTGGTCCTGTTCTGCTCGACTTTCGTATTCAATTTTTCCACCGGCATTTTGAACAACTCTACCCTTCCTCCCCGTCATCTGCAACGCAAGTAAGACAAAAGGTGTTAGAAAACATGTCAACATCAGATGCGGAGGTAACTAAAGAAGATACATCAACTGCCAATCATGCGCTATACCTCTGCAACGTCTTCTGGTCCACCTAAATCATCAATTAGCTGATCTAAAGTATTGGGAGGTAATCTTTCGCCCAACTTTTCTATTTTATCCAGAAGCTCTTTCCTCATTTCCCACACTCTATCGATAGCTTCTTTACTTGGAAGCTCTCTATTGACCTTCGCAACCGCCGCAACTTTCCGCTTGCCCTTCTTCCCCTTCTCTTTCTTCTTATTTGCAGAATCTGTAAAGTTATAAATGTCGGCATCAGCAATCGTCATAGACCGGAACCGCAACTTCGGAGTGGAGCACAACCCACAATATGGTAGAAAAAATTCATTTCTTTGATCAACTTCTAACCATCAGACTCTGGTTCGCTGCTCTGATGAAACTCCTCATCACTGGCTTCAGCATCGGAAGCATACTCCTCAGATGCAGAGGATGAAAGCACAGAACCATCAAAGTCGGAGTCGTTGTCAGGATCACTGGAGTCGCTGGTGCCAAGTTTAACTCGTTTGACGGCCTTTTGAGCTGCTCGGCGCACTGACGTGTTTTCAAAAGGTGATTACTCCACAATGCTCATGCTCTTATTTCATGTTACATTGATTTCATAATTTTATAAATACATGATTTAATAAATAAATAACTACCTGGTTTCCTCTTTCCTCCCGATGAAGTCGATGGACCTGGCTGAGTAGCCTTTAAAAGGTCTTCAAACTCAAATCCACAGCTAACCAGCTCTGCCACCTCGTTCACCTTGTTTTTGTTGATGACCGGAAAATGTTTTTCAACTAATGCTTGCATCACACCCCTAATAAATTCAACGTTTCAATGTAACAACCTCTTGGTAAATTCAAACAGTAAGAATCGTAGAGTTCCATTTACTTGGCAGTTGAGACAAAGTCGGTCAGCTCGCCTTCATCTTTCTCCAGTTGGTCTAAAGTTCTGGCTTCTCCCGTTGATTGTAGACCAATTACAACACACTTTCCGTATTTCACAGCATCTCTTGCGACATTACAAGCGTGCTTCACTTTCGATGCTATACATAAATATTTGAAAAACCGTTGATGAGAGGACCAGAACTGGGCCCAAATCGCCTTCTTTGTTGTGGATTCTGCATTCATTAATTCTGTAGACTCAATAAACTTCTGCATAGCTTCAACCCACTAAAAACATAATAAAAGTTGCGTCAATAAATACAACTGTGTAGTTGGAGTATTGCATAACCTTCGCAAAGTTTATCTCACCAGTTGCACAGCGTCGTCGTATACTTTTACGAATTCTGGGTCCAATGGGACTTCATCAATGTTGAAAGTAACGCCTTGGAAGCTGAGCTGTCGAGCAATGTAAGCACCTCGAAGTTTCATGTCCATCGCAACGATTTCCATTGCACCAATGCCTCTGCAAGTGTGTTTGAATATTTTTAGTAATTCGAGAGGGTGCATATTTTTTCGCAGATTGGCAGAAGCGTCAATAGAAGCGCTCGTAGCGTTGTTAATTCAGGAAATGTATGATAATTATGTTCATATTGGATAAACGCATACCGTTTCTCTACTGCATTGATGAAGTCACTGAACTCCCGGAAAGGTGTTCCCGAACCCCATATTCCAAGTCGAGTCATGTACGCCATATTTCGAGGTTCGGAAGCTCCCGTTGCCGATGCATAAATGACTCGTGCTTTTGGGAGTTTCTTCTGGAGTTCATGTACAGTGATGCCTGTTTTTGTTGGTTTGGTGCTTCCAACTGGACAAAGATTCTTGGCTCGATGACACTCATCAAACACCAACTAGAAGAAATTAAAACGTAAATGTACCGAATGCCTACTCCGGAGTCACAATAAGTATGACAGTCAACTAAATCAACAAATTCGTTGATCCTTGTACTTACAACAACATCAATCATCGTTGAATTGTATAAAATGTACTTTGAAAAATGAATGCCGCCAATAGCGCCGTGATATAAATTAGCTACAGCAAGATAAGCGACGCTCATGTCATGAAACTTGCCTATAAGAAATCCAGCGCGGTCTCCATTTCTCAAAAAGTGTTCGTGCTGCTGGCACGCATAGACCACAGCCTCCAACTGAAGTGCCGACAAGCTCCCCTTGTTAATTATTTCGTTTGGCAGCTTTAACTGGTAGTAAATGTTGGGAGGAAGAACGCTGGCGAGGGATGCGGTTTCAACAACAGGGTCCGGATGCCGCTTCCCGATGTTCACTGCAATTCAGGTTAGCAAATCATGTGAATGTCGTTAAAATATCCTGATTGACCTCCCACTTAACTCAAAGCTTAATTTCAAACAATTATCACTATTTTACATTTAGACGGTCGGTAATCGGAGTAGGTCTCCGCAACTCCCATTGAGTCATCTTCATGGACTTCGTCTTCCTCTTCGAGGGCGGTTTGCTGCTGATTCTGATTCATGTACGGATACTGCAACATGTAGTACAACAATATTGTGATTTAACAATCCCGCAAAAGCAATCGTACGACAGTTTTCACGCTAAACAAGGTTATATTTTTTTGCAATTATTACATTGGGATTCATGCCATTCCAAACTCCGGGTGTATTGTACGCTGGAACCTTCACCGGCTTTGGTTGCTGAAGGGCTGAAAAGCTCATAAGTGCTGGGTTAAGGGAGTTGAGGATAGACGACGCAGAACCGCTTCCTGTGAACCACGCCAATGTATAATTAAACCATAATATACAAACCTTCAACTGAGCTCCAGCAGAACAAATAACTCAAAGTCTCCAAGCTCTTTGACAATTCACTGAAAATCTCACCAAGAAACGCATTGTACAACTGGGCCAACGCTGGATTCAGTGCCGGCGTCGAGAGAAACTTAGCAAACAAGTTCTGGCTAATACTGTCAAGTGGCGAGAAACCCTGCGTCGTTGACGTCGTCATCGGGTCGGCAAGCCTGAGGAAGACATTTGTGTCCAAGAGCGGCGACGGAACGCTAATTCCAAGGTTACCAGCTGAACTCCTAACTCCAGGAGACGCCGCAACCGAAGCCGCCGAAGGACCGACGGGCTCTTGCTTAATAAAACTGCTTGCCGTCATGCTACTACTACTGGGCCATGATGTCGGGTACGGCAAGCCGGTTTTGACACCAGTCCCCTCCTGCTTCACTGCCGTTGACGTTCCCGGATTCAAAATGTTGATGGCAGCCTCCAAATTCTTCCCACCTCCAGGCACCTCCACCTTATCCGGATCTTCATCCTCGTCGAACGACTCATCC
>JAHZMW010003651.1:0-19789 GCA_027743745.1 Alloscopus bannaensis | reverse complement strand
CTTCAACTGTTTTTTCAGGCTCCGGTCTTTTGTTCTCCAAAATGTAATTATTTTGCTCTTCGAATGCGGCCCAAGATCTGTCCATTTTCAAAGACAAGACTTTCCAGTGCACTTCTTGAGGTTCGTCTTTCCCAAACGCTTTCAGTAACGACTCTTTTATTTTTACTTGTAACTCATTACGCAACTGCAAATTTGCTGTGGAAAGGAGTTCCTTCTCCATTCCTTGTGGATGACTCTTCAAGTGTTCGGATATTTTGATGTCGTATTCTCGCTTAATGTTGGCATAAATTTTATTCAATTTTTCTAATTGGCTTGTTAATACTTCACGATGTGTGGTTTTGTTCTGTAAAATGATGACTTTTAGAGGTGGCTTCAGCTCGTTCTTAAAATTGTAATTTTTTGACCTTTCCAACGTTAAAAGTTGTTGAATCATGTCCACCTTCTTGATCCATAGTTCAGCCAATTTTTCTTCAACCTTGTTCAAATTCAGCTTCGCTAAGTCAAAGCGACTCAAAATGGGATTCAGTTGTTCACACGATTTTTGGCCAACTTTTTCTGTGCATTCACGGAAAAGGGCTTCCTCACATTTTAAAACCTCATTGAGTTTTGGTTCGGCAAGTTTTTTCAAAGCCTCTGAAACGCGACTGGACATTACATGATTATGATCTTCGAAGAGTGAGTGAATTTCTGCAGGAATTGCTTTTACCAACAGAACCGAGTTTGAAAACCAAATATTTTCTTGGAAATGAATTATCTTTGCTTGGATTGAGTCGCACGAGGACCTAATATCTTGTAAGCTTTGATCGCATTCTTTTTCAAAGTGTTTCTTTTGATCTTCGGGAACATGTTCAGCTTCATATATTTTTGTTAGACCGTCTCTGAAGCAGTCTGGAAAAATCTGAGCAAACTCAGTTACATTAGTGATGGTTAGATTACTCAGCCAATTTTGGAATGATGTTTCAACCCTCTCATTAACTGTTGTAGTAACTATTTCAACAAGCCCTGTTAGTCTTTGTTCTTCTTTCTTGTTGATGTCGGGATTTTCTGAAATTTTGGATGAGTCGCTTACACTAACTGTATGAATAATGGCATCTAATAATTGCATGGAATTTTTGGAGTCTGGAAGGGCCTGCACAGTTTCGGCTTTCAGATTAATTTCTTTTGTTCTACTCATTTCTAGGAAAAAAGAAATTAATGTCAATAAATTTTGTTTCATGTTATAAAATGTGAAAGGAATAAAATTTTACCAGTTTTTGTTGCGATTGGATTTAAGTCATATTCACTGATTCCAGTTTCAGGTTGACCATATTCATCACGATCGAAAATAGAGCTTTTCGACATTGCAAAATTGGAAAAATCCTCCTCGGATTTTATATCCTCAATTTTGATGTCATCATAGGAGCTGTCCTCGACGATCGAATTTGTGGTCGATACTTGCTCTCTAAGAAACTCGCAAAAGTCCGAATACGTTATTTCTTTTCCGGTGGACAACATTTTAGGCTTGATTTCCATGATATTTTTCACAATCCACTTGACTGTTTCGTTGAGTTCCGATTTAACTTTTCCATCTGAAAATAATTGGCCTTTATTGTTGTGCAAATGGTTCCTGCAATTTGTCACAGGTTTCCAATCAAATTCTAAATCCGGAGGACGGTCTCGCGGTATATCATATGAGTATCCTTCTTTGCGAACCCTTCGGTTGAGAACAGCTAGATTTTTACATGCTGAAACCCAAATGTCTGGACACATTTTGAAGCGATTCATAAGTGATGAAGTGACTTGGAAAGCCTGATGACATAAATTTAAAAAAATAGTTTCAACAGATCCAAAAGCTAATATTTTTTAGGAAAATAATAACAATTTATAATTTTTAGTTCTCCAAAGTTACCTTCCCTGATTCCATGATAATTTCTACAATCGTGGAACACACCAAATGTGCCAGAACCTCCAGTTTCTTCTGACGTTCATTCCTTTCGTTTTCATTAATTCCGTCATTGATTATGTGCAGTATCAGGAGGCACACCGGTTTTGTCGAAAGCTTCAAAAGAAATGGCTGCGGAATTAAATACAGTCCAGATGACACCTCATTTTGAATTCCTGTCCCGGAAATTTGGTCCCCAAATGGGAATCCCATGAGTGGTTTGGCATAATCTGACGTTGGCGAGATTATCATGGGCGTCAACCAGTCTTCATTTCGAGCACTTTTAAGATATTCAAAAACGAGATTGGTATAAAAAGATTTCCCACTGCCTTCATTTCCAGTGATGGAAACCATAGCAACGTTGAGTTGTCTCGGGCTTTTGATATCAAATGAGGAAATAATTGTATTCACACTTTCCTCATCGACTTTTAAGTTTCCTTGGGAATCAAAACCAACTATTTTACACTCCTTCCACCAATCGGTTTCCAAGGTGTACTTTTTTGGAAACGGTACAATTTCGAGTTTTGACTTTGTGTTTTCCATGATTGACAACGTGTATAAAAACTAAAATATTTGGATCACTTTAAATTATGAACATTTTCACCATAACTCACTTGACAACTAAATGCAGCTTGTTGAACTTTAACACCAAAAATATTGCAAACTTCAGCCGTACAATGCGTGTTTTGTGTTCCAAAGTTACATCCGAACTTTTCGTAATGTCAGTTTTGAGTTTACGTACTGATTTTAATGACATAGATTTTTATAACAAAAAAACATTCATAACTTTAATTGGTTCGTAACTGTGAAACTCAATTTAGGCGTTTCCAAGTTAAATTTAGTTAACTGCGTATTCTTTCAGGTATTGACTGACAAATGAGAGTTCAGATAAGGAAGCGTTGTTGAACTAAGTTTCACGTCAATCATACTGATAACCAAGATTTGCCGTGATGTGCATACGCTATGGTTTTATTATTCGTGATTTTTTATACAGTTCGTGTTGTTTTCAAGAATCAACGTGTGCTTCAGCATTGGAAAAACCATGCAATCATACTGACAACTTCAAATAAAGGGTCAACCTTGTGAATTGATGTAACGTCATTGGTGGCATACGTAAATTTTAACGGATAAGCAATTCAGGCTGAAATGATGCTCCAGTTCAGCTTTACGTTGAGTATGCAATGTTTGATATTAATTTTTACAAATGAGCTTTCCAGTATCCTTATATTCGAACCAATACTTGCTTAATATTGACTGTTTTTGGTACAGTATTTTTGAGTGAAGCACCATTTTATCTGTGGTTGCTTCCATAAGCATTTATATGATTATGAGACATGAGACATGACTATATTCACCAGGCCAAAGTAACGACACCAAGTTACGTCCTCTTCGATGCCGATGGCACCTACAAAATTGGGAAGCCGGCTAAAAACTCTTCTTTCCGGAATTCGGAGTGCACCGTATTCGACTCAAAAAGAATCATTGCAAGAACCATCTCTGACCCCGAACTCCAAAACGACATCAAACTTTGGTCTTTTTCAGTTGTCCAAGGGAAAGAAGGCATTCCAGCGATTGACATCAGGGGCGAAGAAGTATACCCCGAAAAGGTCGCCTCGATCCTTCTCGACCATTTACGAAAGCAAGCCGAAAAGTTTCTTAGGAAACCCGTGAAAAAAGCGGTGATCACAGTTCCAGCTTATTTCAACGACGGCCAAAGACAAGCGACAAAAGACGCTGGAGAAATTGCGGGTTTAGAAGTCCTCACAATTCTTAACGAGCCGACTGCCGCGGCCATAGCATACAACCTGGAACGACTTGAGGAAGGTGCCCGAAAGGTGATTGTATTTGACTTGCGTGGTGGCACATTTGACGTCGCGATCCTCAACACGGAGCAAAATCAAATTAAGGTTCTTGGCGTCAGTGGAGACACCCATTTGTGGGGCGAAGACTTCGACAACAACTTGATGACCTATTGTGCCGCCCAATTCAAGAAAAAAGAGGGGCTTGACATCTTCCAAATAAAAAATGGCGAAGATAAGATGAAGCGGGATAAGGTCCTCAGACGAATCCGACGTCTTCAAATTCAATGCGAAACGAAGAAGCTTTCTGCGGCAATAACGACAGACATTTCTACGGACAGCATTATGGACGGACTAGACTTATTTGAGACAGTGAGCAGAGACTGTTTCGAAAAGATGAACTCTGAGTTATTTGCGAAAACTGTAATAATTGTGAAGGAGGCACTGCAAATTGCTAAAGTGAAGAAGGAAGACATTGACGACATCGTTTTGGTTGGGGGATCCACCAGAATTCCCAAAATGCAAGAAATGCTCACCAATTTCTTTGATGGGAAGCGGCTAACGGTTTCAATTAATCCGGATAAAGCGGTGGCGTATGGTGCCCGAAGTCCAGGCGGCAATTTTGGGCGGAAAAGAGACAAAAGAATTTAAATTTAGGACCATTGACGTGACCTCAATGTCGTTGGGGATTGAAGCAGTGGTTCGCGGGGTGGACGGCGCGCGGCGTGTTCTCGCCAATAATTGAGAGACACCCAAATTCCTACGAAGGCCCAGAAAAAGTTTTATACGGATGAGAACAAGCAGACGAAAGCAGTGATAAAAATTTACCAAGGAGAACATCCAGTGGCTAAGTTGAATAACCATTAGGGAACATTTACGTTTGACGGGATTCCGCCAGCGAAGGCGGAGAAAGATGCGGTCGAAGTTGTGATGGAGTTGAACGAAATGGGAATTTAGAATGTGAGAGTAATTTGCTTCAGGACGGGAACTTCCAAGGGAATCATTGTGACACAGGAGAAGGGTCGGTTGAGTGAAGAGACGAAACGGGATTTGATGGAACAAAAAATTCAAAGTTTGGATGAGTTGAATTAATTCAATTATAAAAATATTTTTATTCAATTATTAAAACTGATTAAAAGTTGGTATGTCATGTTTTGTTGTGCTTTTACAGAAAAATCAATAGTGATTATAGCTGAGGTGTCCAATGAAGTTCCCCAGAGAATCACCCGGACGGAACGATCTCAAATTGAAACATTTTAGTTATTTTTTTTAAATACGTTAATATACATTTTTATGTTAAAAATAAATTTTAATTTCTACATTTTAGTTACCCACTCATCGCACAAATGGACTGCAACAGAGTATGATGGAGGAATTAAGTAAGAAAATAATTTTGTAATTTTTTTATGTACAATTAAATGGTGAAATGGAAGATAAACGTTTTTTCTAATTTATTTAGAAAGAAAACTGTCGACCAACAAACAACTCTGAAGGGACCTAAATTCAGCATTAATTTTGGATTTGATTTGAGTTTTCCAGCTTCTGTATCAATACTTCTGAACAATGAAAATCAGCAGCAGCAACAACTTAGGTTATGGACTCTATGTGTGCACATAAGTTATTTACACATTTTTGCACACTGCCTAAATCTCTTTATCATAGGTGAATAACACTATTGTTGTTTATGAAATATCAATATTTGTTGTGTCCATTTTTAGTGATAAGGTGTCTTTACTGCGAAATAAATTTGCTTTGGTTTTCTGGCTCAAACTTTTTCATTCGTTGAAATGAAAAATCGATTGATATACATATTAAACAAGTCTCAACACTTCCAAAATTTTTAAAAAATTGTTAAACATTCCAGGTTCTCATCCAAAATGAATCTAATGTTGCAAATAGTTGTGGTAGTAACATCGGTTTTAGTTGTCACAGGTAAAATATAATTTAACAAATTTTAAGGTGCTTGTTGAGTTTAAATTAAACGGCTTAAACTTTTCAGACACAAAACCTGCGGACTGGCACTTCGTGGAAGACAAAGTTGGCGAAGTGCGACTCCTTGTCACAGACTTGTTTTCGGATACAAGAATTTTGCTAGAAAGTGACTCGACGCTGTCAGGGATTGACGTGACTTCCAAATTGGATGCGTCCTACGCAAGACTCATACTTTTCCGGCGAGAAACCATTGAAGGCATTGACCATCAATCATTGACCGTTGAGCAGGCGAGAGAATCATCGGATAGGATTTTGGAGGAGATATTTAATACAAAACAGTACCTCGACGGTGTGCTCTACAGGAGATCTCCAAGGACTGCCGGAGAAGTTCGGCATAAGTTTTCAGTCGCGCTGGTAGACTTGGAAAAACTTAGCAATGAGCTGATATTGCTGCTGTCAACGCCGGAGTAAATTTCCAGAAGTGATAAGTAAAGTGTATACATTAAGCTGCATCACAACGGGAAAAATAGCTTTTTACACATAAATCAAAGAGTATGGTGTTTGTATTGTAAGTATATAACCTAACCTTACTATACAAAAAACCATACTCTTTGCACATAAATTAATTATATACTTTTATTTCATTTAAAATCATTTATAATTGTCAAGTTTTATTCACCTCAGAGATAACATTTTTTGTGTAGAAATAAGAAATCAAATAAAAAATAATAATGAAGTTTTATGGTGACGTTGATGCAATTTACGTGGGTTAACTTTTTTTGTAAAACTTTGTCAGAAAGTTAAAAAATCCGACAAAATTAAGCAGTCTGCTCTATTTAATATCAGGATTTGTAAATGAAGACTCCATCAAGCTACATATTCCGACAAACTACTCCGCTCGACCTCCAATGGTATAAAAATGACACTCAGAAATGCCTTACATTTTTCTGATGAAATTTTGTTGATTTTCTTTGCCATGTACGATGAAAAATTACAACCAAATCTGAAAGCACAAATGAAATGAATCAGTAGCAGTTGTTCTCGTTGAAAATGACCAATTTTATTTTAAAGAGGATCAAGTGTTTTAGAAATACAAATACATTGATATACTCATATTTTAAGCACATATTGAGGTCACATTTTTTGCATAGGATACTTTATTGAGGTGGCTTGGTCAAGTAGCGTGCCTCAATTCTTGTCAGTGTCCGTTCAATATCTTCTCCCATTTTCAGGTCAAAGCGAACATGAGAAAGTTTGTCAAGGTTTTCTTGTATTTGCTCAGCAACCATGATTTGTGCAAGGTCAGACTTGAAAAGTTTACGGGAACCTTGTACTTCTTTAAGTAGGGTTTTGCATTTAAACTCAAGTGCCGACCGAAATTCGGCCAGTTTTTCTGCTTCCGGATCAACCTGCTTTTGCCCCAAATACTCCATTATTGATGAGAATATTGCAATTTGGTTGTCACTGAGGTGATGACTTTGCCACAAGTAGTTGTCCCGGCCAAGTTCGCTCCACTTTCCGTTCTTCCAAATACCAGCTCTTACATGGGAAACAATGCCTTCGTTGTTCACCTGAAAGTGGAGCTCAACTTGTGATCCAACCGGAATTATGTCGCAACTAAAGCATCCAACGCCTACAATTTCTGATTGCCAGGTCTTTTGGTAAATATTGACTTGTTTCTGATTGTTGGGGAGGAGCGTCATGAAGTCATGGTAATTTGCAGGTAATACTGGACCACCCACCCATTGCACTTTCCGTTCTTCTTCCTGGATTGATTTTTTGCACAAATTGAAGGAAATGCAATCAATAATGTAGCGCCCAATTCCCCCGCTGCCCAAACGGAGGCACAACTGGTAAGCTCCATACGCCGCGGCGGTGTTTCTCGGCAAAGTCTTTTGGAAGGAAACAGCGCCCCAAACTTTTTTGCTGGCCGGAATTAACATAGTTTCATGTTCTTCAAATTCGCAAGATACCGCATAAATGGTTTTGTTTGTTGCCAGGTATTTCCACCCGCGGATCTTCCGGGCCTTTTTTTCTGCACATTTTAATGCGGCCTCTAACAAAAATCCAACATCGTCATTTCCACAGGATTGCGTTCCACCCAAACCAATGACACTCATTCCAGCATTCCAAAGCCACTTGCTCATACTTTCAGTCTCCTCATCGTTCACCCCATCAGCATTACAATGAGATAACATCCGCAGGTACTTGTCTCTTGAATTGTAGGAATAAATTGTGACGGCAAGGCGACCAGAGTTCTCCGTAAAGACGTAAATGTTGACGTCATGAGCAATTTGGTTGAGTTTCAAATAGCCATAAGCAATTGCTGAATTTTCGTTGAGCAGGAATACGTCGTTGAAGCCTGCGATTGTCGCAGCATCCTTGATTTGTTGACGGTGGGCGGTGGCTGTCCAAAATGGGATGGTGATCATTGTAGTTTTCACAAATCCACCCCTGTCTTCTTTGTGTTTGCGCCTCATCCCGTGAAAAATGATGGCAAGAAGGAACTCCACAGTTATGGTTTGTTCTGTGTCAATTATGGTGACCACTTCTGAAAATGGGGTGTACCCTTTGGCGAAGAGGGTGGAAATGTACCAAATTCTATAAAATTGGGAATCGTCCTGAGGGTGACTCATTCTATCCCTGACGGCTGCTCCGTAAACCCATTCGTTTTGTTTTGTGAGTCCCACAATTGTCTCTTCAAAAACCTCCTCCTTAGGAAGAAGCGTCCACTTGCCGTTCTGGTCAGGAACCAAAAGGTTCATGGTCACTTTGTGGAATGACAAGTGAAATATGAGTGGTGGCAAACTTTTGTTTATCTTCGATTGCTGGGAGTCTCTTATCGGATTGGATGAGCATGCTGTTGCGACCTTCTCATCTTCTCTGGTTTTTGATACAGTTGTTGGCTGCTGCATTATGGCTGGGGAGGTGTCTTCAAAATTGTGTCGATTATTTTCAGGTAGCTTAACTTCACTGGACTTTAGACGCCGGGAATTCTCGTCGTGGAATGACTTAAATGAATTGTCAATTTTACTTCGGAGAGTTATCAGATGTTTATCGAGTGGCTCAGAGTTTCCACACTGTTTCTCAATCTTCCGCTTCAGTTTGGCTATGCATGACTCTAGAGTTTTAACATGTAAATTTTCCAGTTTGTTTGGAGTTATTCCGGTTGCATGCTGTTGAAACTTGGCATTCAGGGTTGTGTCGTATTCCGTTTTAATTGATCCAATAATAGTTTTCATCATGTCATGTTGGCGTTTTAGTTGCTCACGACTCCTTAGTTTCAAAATCTTCATTTCCGATTCATCTTTCAAATTTATGGCTTCGGATTTCATGGAGTATCCTTGCTTTTCCAGCATTTCACTGAGTGAAGTCGTAATTGTTTTCTCTACTTCGTCTTCAATTCGAGTGAACGACGCCGGACTCAAGAGATTTTTCTCAACGACATTTCTAATGGTGTTGTTGCATAATTGGGAACCTTTCTCCAGACATTTTTCGAGAATTTGCAGTTCTGCTCGATGGACAGCCAGATTTTGCTGCCTGTAAATGCTGCTGAGTTCGGAACAAGCTTTTTCTACACTCTGGAAAAAGCAGTTGTCAGTGAGGCTTTCCAAAGTGGAATCTATTTCCTTTTTCAAAATTTCTTCCAAATTTTCTTCCGTCATGAAACTTTGTGTCTGGAATCTTTTCTGAATATTTTCATTGTGCTGAATCAATGCATTTTGCATGCTGATTAGCTGATCAAATGTAGGTTTTGTTTCTTTGTTCAGCAACGTCTCCAGCTTCGAATACGTCTCTTCATTTGGCAACGTCTTTGATCCTTTTGCTTCGTTGAGTATTTCTTGGACTGAATGTTCATATATTTCAGAACCATCTTTTATTTTTGTTGTGTCCAAATCCAAAACCCAAGCGCCCACCCGCTTTTGAATTTTCGATAACAGTTTTTTGTTGCATTTTGCTACCAAGTCTTTCAGAATTTTTTCGCTGTCTTCATCCGATACTTCTTGGTTTTTAGAAGTCTGCTGCCCATTTTCATCTTTACTGTCAGTTTTGAGCTCTCCTGGTGATTGCGACTCTGGTAAACAAGGAAGACATTTTTTGGAATCTTCAGGCGGTGGTATTATGTTTTCTTGCTCTTGATCTGTTGTTGACAAATTTGAATCAAAATCAGCAACAGCGGGAGGCGACGATTCGCCAGCAGGGACTTCAGAAACTGCAGTGACGATAATCATAAGGGCAGGAATCATATATTTGAGAAAAAAATAAGTTAACAGTTCTAAACACTAAAAACGGAAATTGTGTTGTTTAGCAAATTAATTACTTGTTTGACCATTTTCTTCATTTATGTCAATTATGAGGTAGTCCGATTGCTGCCAAATTTTTCCAAAACTCCCAGATTTCGGAGTGGACTCTGCCTCCGTCGAGCTTTTTTCTGGGGCACTGGATTCGCTCGATAATGAAAGCTGGCTCAATTCTTTTTCAATGACTTCCACTACAAGAAATTGAAAAGCAAACTTCGTATATATAAACTTAGTCACAAATTACGTATGTCATTTTAAAGAAGTAGCAAATTAATGTTCCTACAATCAGTATTAATCTCACTGCCACTTGGTTTCTGACAGGCGTCACTGGAATCTTGACACGCCTTAATCTCGGTGACACGCCTTCCATTTACAATACGCACAGCCTCTTCCAGAAATTTTGGGAGGTCCTCTAGACGCAAATGCATACTTGCTCCACACTGATCTGAGGTTATCAACTGAGGTGATTTTGGACCAATTGAGTCGCCTCCAACAAGCCATTCAATGATATTTTGGAGCTTGTTGTGTAAATTTGGCTTGACTTGCAGAAGTCCGTTGTCGTCATGGAGAGGACCACCACTCCAAAAGCTGTTAATGCCCAGAGTACATAACCCAGAGAAGTGCTCCGCACGTAACGAGGAGGATGACTTGCAAACAATTTGAATCGCTTCGTTTTTGTCCTCAGTGGCAGCGTTGCTTTTCTTAGTGTCTGATCTGCGAAGGAGGGCGATGCTTCGACACAGTGGATCTAAGGTCATGCTTGGATAATTATTCTGCCAATTTGCTCTCGACTGGATAACCTGCAAATGAAATTTTAATAATGTAACATTTTTTAATTACGATAATAATAACCATTGTCAACTCAAAAATGTGCAAACCTTATCCTTATTATTCCATTCTATTTCCACAATCCTGGAGCACGTCAAATGAATGAAATCCTCCAGTTTCTCCACCATCAATCCTCCACTGTCTTCACCTCCTGTTGTAATGTGAAGCACCCAGACAAGCGACTTGTCTTTTGGACGGCCCACTAGAAAGGGTTCTGGATAAAGCTGGATTCCAGGAGAGTCATCCTGGTCAATACGACATCCTGGTTTCACATCGCCAAACTGGAAACCTTCAAGTGGGACTTTGTTTTTACTCGAAGTCAAACTGGTGAGCCATCCACCGGTCCCCTCAAACCGAAGGTACTGAATTGCCAAATTGGTGAAGAAGGACTTGCCGCTTCCTTTCGGCCCTGTGATGCAAAACAAGGCTTGAGGAAATTCCGATATTGTATGGTTTGCAGAAAGAATTTTATTGAGGTTTTCCAAATTCAGGCGGAGATCTCCGTTGTGAAATGTGACGATTTTGGAGTACTCAAACAAAGTTTGAAATTCCGCCATGACTTTACTATTTTTAAATATGAGGTGTATAACAATTTTATGTGCACAATTGTTGTATATTTTTTGTTTCTATCTTCAGGAGGAAAATAAATATTGAAAGAATGTGGTGCACAAATACTCACCACTTTTGTAACAAATCGTTTTTACAGCTTGCTTTTAGCTTTATTATACCCTATAATGTTGTTTCGGTTCAACGAGATAAGCACTCTATTCGATGGTACACTCACTTGCAAATTGTACAATAACAACTGTTATTTGTGCATGCATTGAACGATGATGCCATTTCAACGATGAAATGCATGTATTCTTTGTGGACACAAAAGCGTAAGGTATTGTATGTAAAATATTGGTCATGAATGTTTTAATTCATACATGAAATTACTTTTTTTTGTACGGAGGTGTAGTGATAAATTTTTAAGATTTTTTGGTTGGTCAAAAGTCAAATTAAATTAAATTTTAGGTGCACTGAAAACATCCGTTAGGACAATGTCCAATGTTAGTTAGAACTGATATTTGAAAATTCAAGCTTTTGTAAATGTGTGAATATTATGGATAAGTCAAACCGTTCAGAAACTACGCCGGATTGAAAGCTTAACGGGAACCAGAGCAAAAAATGAGCTTATATCGGTGTCGGTTTACGAGGGTCCGCAGTTCTTATACAAGCAGGTAATCGTGAATTGTTCATTCATTTTTCACTAAATTAGTCCGCCACTTTCATAAATTACACTTATGATCTGGTTTTGATTACGAATTTTTTAACTTAAAAAAACCAGAAAGGTGTGCAGCATATTTTTTGCCAGCGACCGGCAAATACGTGTACTTCTTTTGAAAATGTGGACTTGTATTTGAATCATAACAGGAGCACATGGAACACGCACCGGAGTACTAAAACATAGCTTGGAGTTTTTAAGTGTCTAGGAGTCGTTTGAAAATGTGTAAGAGTTTTTGGAACATGCCCTAAAATCCTTGATACATGCCCAAGAGTCCATAAAAGATCCATCTTGGAATCCTTGGAACATGCCTGGGGGTATTTTGAATGTGCCTAGGAGTACCTTGGAACTTCTATGAAACCGATGGAACGTGCCTTGGAGTTTTTTGGAACACGTTTAAAAGTCCTTGTCACATGGAAATTTGTAGGACATGTTTAGAAGTGCTTGGAACAGAGAAGTTTCAGGAACATGCATAGGAGTCATTGGAACATGGGAGTCTTTGGAACATGTTTTGGAGTCTTTGCAACTTCAGAGTTTTTGGAACATGTTACGTGCACGGTTTTCTATTCATTTTTCAATGCTTTTTAAGGGTGTTAAAATACTTTGCAAGAATGTTTCAACGCCTCCCATGGATGCTTCAATGTTTCACAAAAATGGTCCAACGAGTTCCAAAAATGATTCATTATTGTAGCAATTTTCAGGCAAATAGGCAAGATTGATTCCTGAGGAATTTTATTGTATTATATGCACAGACACATTGTAGTATAGTATTATTACATATCAATAAGTCGGGGTTCTCCTTCTCACTGACTACACTCACACAATTCTACCTTGAATATTAAGGCAATTGCTTTCTCACCCTAAATGAAAAGAATCTTTGGCAGGTCAGTACCACCGTGACCAAATTTTTAATAGCTAATTATTTTGCAGTATATGTAAATTTACCAGCCCTATCGATTGACGGGGTTTACATTTGGTAACAAATCCAAAGCCAAAATAGTATTTGATTTTTTTAAAATTGCTAATTAAAATGCATTAATTCATAACTGTGTTGTTAAAAATATGTTAAAATTGAAGGCCCATTCAGAAATTTTAGTAAATCAAAGTTTCTATGAGACTTATCAAAGCACCTTCGTACGTCCATGCATTTATTTCGGCAACTCTCGTGCAACCAAATCGTGCAGAGGATGGTAAATTACTCCGAGACGCATGCAGTTGTACATAATCTCCAGCAAAATGGAATAAAAGTTTATATGGAAATATACAATGCTCTCTCTGTAAATATACAAAGCGTGTGCCAAGCGAACTTCCACCGAGTAATTTTTGCACACCACTCCTCCACACATTGACGTTTTATCACTAATGTATGAAGGATCACATTTGATTTTGGTACTCCTCCACACACTTTTTCAATACTCATCATAATATACGAACACTTCAATTTAACTACACTAAATACTAAATTTTAGGCTAAAAACGTTTTTGACGCCCACTTGAAAGGGCATTGTCGTTTCTACCTGATAACCAATCATATTGTCCCAAAAATTAACCTGATCAAAGTCCTCTTTCCTCGGTTCACTTCACACAACCAATAATTCGGCGCAATTACAGTGCAACATTTTGTTTTCTTAAATCAAGTTTCAGGAGAAAGACGTATTTTGTTTAAGTTCTCGTTCCAAATACAAAAATTGTGTTTTGTGAAAAAATATCGTGGATTTTGTGGATTTTAGTGACAACCAAAAGCAAATTTTAACAAGGCTTCGCAAGAAGTAAGTGAATTTTCAGCAAAAACGTTTAAAACGGTGACAATTTTCATATTGATTTGCTTATTATTTATTTCAGTGGCGCAGTCGCCCCTTCCTCTGACTGACCTCACTTTCGATGACCGGATCAATGGCCAACCCCTCCAACTCATTGCCTTCCAATCGAATTCCAACGGCTCTTTACAATCCCATCTCATGGAGGAAAATCTTACCTCAGTCCTCTCGAAAACGGAAGGCCGACCCCTCGTCGTCATTTCTGTCGCCGGGGACGCCCGGAAAGGCAAAAGTTTTCTTATGAACTACATCATCCGCGCCTTAGAAGCAATGGAAACCGAAGAAACGGACTGGATGGACTGGCAGAACAGTCACAAGGAACTCGTCGGCTTCTCTTGGAACCACGGCTACAACCCGGTGACCTCAGGAATTTGGATGTGGAGTCGTCCCTTTTTGGTTGACACAGAAGAAGATGCAGTCGCCGTCCTTCTACTGGACACTCAAGGATTCAACCCAGACAACCCGGAGGAAACTAAGGCCCTGCTCAGTCTGTCTTTGTTGACTTCGTCCGTGACCGTTTTGAACTGCAGCGATGACCTCAGCGAAGACACCCTCAAGATGCTGACCCCTTACCTCAAATATGGCATGACTTATAATGAAAACACAGAAAAAGGCGAGGATCCCCCTTTTCAATCACTTTATTTCCTTATTAGAGACTGGAGCGACCCCAACACCTTTCCATACGGATTCAAAGGTGGGCGTCAATTTTGGGAGCAGAAGCAGCGTCCAGAGAAGGAGTTGAAAGGGAAGGCCGCCAGAGTCCGGAAGCAGATGATGGACGCCTTCCCAAAATGCTTTCAGCACGTTGACTGCTGCCTCACCCCAAACATTGGGGAGGACGCCATCACCCCTCCATTCAAAGGAGGTCCCGCTGGACTCTCTCCCGAATTTGCAAAAAATCTGGAGACCTTCATCAACGAAGTCGTGTCCTCCGAGGGTCTTCCCACGAAGAAGCTCTTTGGCGACAACCTCACCCACCAGGATTTCTTCCGCTTGATGACAGCATACGTGTCAATTATAAATGAAGCAAGTAGTCCCGACTCTGACATTGCTGACCACATTTGGAACACAACAGCTCACCACCACCACCAAGTGATTATGGAGAAAGCGATGGAGAAATATGATGACGCCTTAAGAAAGAAGTTAATCAAACAAGCTTATCTTCTCCCGGAAGACCTTCAGCTGGTCCACAATCAGGCGGGGAAGCAAGCCAGAAAATATTTTGAGAAGGCGAAGACCATCGACGACTTTGAAGACGAGTATGGGAGCAAACTGCAGAAAATGTTGGGGGACGCCTTGAACTCAGTCATTCAAAGAAATGGAGAGATGCGGGAGTCCTACATTGCTGGATGTATTGCCGAAGTGGTCACCCAATTTAAAGACCTTATGGCGACGGAATTCCCATTCCAGACAGCACCAAGAGAAGATAACCTCCACAACTTTTTTGAAGACGCCCAAATCCAGAAGGTGGCAAACAAATTGAAGCAAAACTATGTCGCCAATATTAAGCTCCATTTTTCGATGGAGCCTTTAGAAAACTTGGAACCACTGATTGAAACAATGCTTCAAAAGTTGGACCACATTCTGAACGAAGTTCTGGAAGAAAATTTCAAGTACAGAAATCAAGCCTCAGACTGGCTCACCTCCAAAGTGGACCAATTGACCAACGAGGTCTACAACCTGAGAATCAACACTTTTCTCGAAGACAACCCACATTCCGAAGTCGCAATTTTTGGAACGATGCACAAAGTTGCGAAAGGCGACACCCTCAAAGAATTTGACAAGGTCGCTCACATCCCGGGACCACCTCAATTTCCTTTGGGCTTCAAGGCAACTCTGGAGTCATCCTTGGACACTTTGCACAGCAACATGCAGTTCAGACTGAGTTCCATTAACTTAACCATGACGACTGAAGGGCAAAAGTTGATGAACTCCGCGGTTGAAGAGCATCTCTCATTTTTGGAGGAGGCTGCCTCCCCACAGAAAATGGTGACTGAAGATGAGCTCACGGTGGAACACCAAAGGCGACAGGGAGACTTGCTTGTGAAATTTACTGAAGACTCCCCATTTCAGGACGGAAGTCCACAACAAGATAAGCTCTCCTTGGAACTGAAGACCAAACTGGACCGCTCATTTGACAATGCTCTGGAGGTCATCAGGGGCCGACGTGAGGCAAGAGACGCTTTTTTCAATGCTAGCAAGAAGGCATTTGAATTGTATGAAGAAAAAATGAAGGAAGTCTTGGAAGAGTTTGACTTCATTGAAGAAAATGAATTTGAGGCAGAACACCACAAACGAGCCACTGAAGCCATGACCGGTTTCCAGGAGGATACACGAGGTCACGCAAACCTGATCGAAGACGCTCCCAGATTTGAAGCAGAACTCAAAACGAAAATTGTCAATCTCAGTGACGACTTCCGGAATGAAAATATGAGGAAATCAAGGCTCGCCAAGAGTGAAGCAGACCAAGCCTTGGTGCACTCCAGAAAGCAGTATCAGGCTGCCATGAAGACCCCAGTCCACAACTGTACCACCCTCGAAGACTTCGAAGCCTGTCACGACACATCTCTTGAAAACGCTGTCACCTCCTTAGAGGAGAAATTGGGAGAGAATGTCCCTCCAAAATTTGTGGGAGACTACATCTCAGCCCTGAAGGACGAACTTGCCGAAGCCTACAAAGAAATGGAGGAGCTCTTCACGTTGAAGCGACAAGACGAACAGATTGGCACCAAACTAGCTTTGGAGAAAGCTAGAAAGGTCTACTCCAGAGAAATGAAGACACTCATGAAAAACGCAGACTTTGTCCAGCCATGCCACCTAAATTCTTGGCACACCAAAGCAGAGATCGCCGCCCTCCAAGTGGCTGAGGCTGAGACACCGTTGAACGACAGGCAGAAAGACGAGCTGAAGGCAAGTCTCCAAAAGACCTTCCAGAGATTCAAAGACAAGAACGACATGGCCCTCAACTTCTCCGCAAGTGGAGAGCCAGCAATCGGGATCGATTTGGGAACGACTTACTGCTGCGTCGCCGTTTATGTAAATGGCCAAGTAAAAATCATCCCGAATGAGCTGGGGGCAAGAACTACTCCAAGCTATGTCACCTTCGAGAACGACGGGACCTTCAAGATTGGTCAGCCTGCTAAAGATAACGCGTACAGGAATCCGGAGTTCATCGCCTACAAAATGGAGCGGATCAAGGAGGATGCAAGGAAGGTCTTAATTTTCGACTTTGGAGGGGGGACCTTTGATGTCGCCATCCTGGAAATGACGGAGGGGGAAGTAAAGGTCCTTGGAGTTGACGGGGACACGCATCTCGGAGGGGAAGACTTTGATAAGAACATGATGACTTATTGTGCCCAACAATTTGGGCGACAGCGCGGAATCGACTTGTTTTCCGATAAGGATTCGCCGGTCAAGGTGAAGCGAGATGAGGCCCGGAAACGGCTGAGGCGCCTCCAAACAGAGTGTGAGAAAGGGAAGAAGGAGCTGGCGGCAGCTTTCGCGACGGACATTTGTCTGGACGGATTTTTTGAAGGGACTGACCTCCGTGTCAATGTCGAGAGAAGGGTTTTTGAGGGACAAAACCATTCCCACTTCCGAAAAGCAATTGACCTGGTTCAGAGGGCTCTGGGGGTGGCCCGTGTGAGGAAGGAGGAGATTGACGACATTGTTTTGATTGGGGGATCCACCCGCATTCCGAAGGTGCAAGAAATGCTCAGTGAGTACTTTAATGGTAAGGCGTTGACTTACTCCATAAATCCTGATGAGGCGGTGGCATACGGGGCTGCCATCCAGGCGGCGATCCTTAACGGGGGTGAGGCACGAAAATTGCTGAATTTGAAAAGCATTGATGTGACTCCCATGACGCTCGGAGTAGAAGCAATTATAGACGGAGTGGAGGGCGCCTTTTCAACAATCATCCCGAGGAATACAGCCATACCTTCAATCTTTCGGGAGAAATACTACACAAATAGGGATAACCAGTCAAATGCAGCAATTCGGATTTACCAAGGCGAGAAAGCGGCAGCGAAGGAGAATAATTTGTTGGGCGAATTCGTATTGGAAGGAATCCCTCCCGCGAAAGCAGGCAAAGAAGGGGTGGAGGTCGTGATGGAGGTGGATGCCATGGGAATTTTGCATGTGAAGGCGATATGTCTCAGTACCGGACTCTCTAGTGGGATCACTGTGACAGAGAAAAAGGGCAGGTTGAGCGAGGAGGCGAAGCGGAAATTGATTCAAGATGCTTCCAAATCGGTTAGAAAATCTAAATATTTGTAATAAATTAATTTTCTAACATGAAATTGGTTAGGTGTTTGTTGTTTAATTTTTAGGCGCCACCACGTGTATTCAATAGAGGATGGGCTGAAGTCAGGCCTAGTTCCAGTGGTACAACCACTGGAGTTGTGCATCCATTTTTTAAAATGTACAAAAAGTAGAAAGGTGATAATTGATAAATTCAAAAACAATTCTATGAACGTAACATTATGACATGTAAATACATTTTAGTCCAGACCACTCTGAACATTGCTCCATATTTTTTTCCCTAAAATTAATAGATATATGTACCTTTTGTAAATTTTGTGACCTGTTATTAGTTAAATACTATAAAAACTGAATTTGTAAAATCGTCAATCGAGAAGAATTTCAGGGATCAAGTTTGACAACTATGTTGTGTTCATGCAACTGAACTGACTGGAAATAGTGGAACATCCATTGTCCGAATACAATATATTTCTGATTCAACCCAAGGTTTGTCTTTCGTATTTGGTGAATCACAATGCAATTGCATTGCATGCAAAACGAAGTGAGGAGATAATAGAAATAAATTTGCTGGTCATGTAAACCTGCATGTCCATTCAGTCATGTTGCACAACAACACTAACATAGTGCATCAAAATTAACCATGCAAAGGTTAAAGGAAATTTGGCAAAAAATTTGCCACAACGACATTTACCTGCCGTCAGCTGCCCAAATCAAAATTTGTGGTTTGCAAGTAAAAAAATACTGCAAGTGTATTTTTAGGAGTCTATAATTGAGACGGCACACTGTCTTGAAGGAACACTCCTTAAACGGCGTTCACGCTACATTGCATTTAAACAGTACTGGAGAAAATGAGACCAGCGATGTGTTCGTTATCGAAATCAGATTTTTTTGTCTCCTATATTTCCTTCGCTGCTATTTGTGATTGTCAAGATTTGTCCAGTTTCTGATTATTTTTTCGGTAAAATTCCTGCAGTTTTTTATTCTGCTAAAAAGGAGTTTACTCAAATAAAAATCGGATATTTTATCAATCAGTCATTTAAAATGTATTTGTTGCGACCAAACCTCAGGTTATATAAATTTTCCGAGTAGCAAATGACATCCAATCTATGAAGCAAATATTATTTCAAATTAATAGCATATTCGATTCAAAATAGAACCTTTCTAAAATACCAAACACGTACCAAGTCATTAGAAAGCATGAGTGAGTTAAATAAGTTTAAAATCATAAACAAATCGTATTTGCAGCAGAATATAGTGTTAAGTACAACCAAGAAATTAAACTGAATATAGGCACGAAAATTTAAAAATACGCGTGGGAATGAATATAAGTGAATTTTATATAAATCTTCATAGATCGGTTTTCAGATTGCTTTCATAATTTCCAGTTGGGTTTCTCAACCGACCGTAAAAGTTATTCCGGCAACTGTATCAGGAAATAATTTCTGGCAAATCTCGTACCACCAAGCATATACGGAAAAGTCACCATGAGTGCTACCTGATCGAGCACAACTAAAGGAGATGCAAAACTCACCGGACCAGTTAAATGATTACAGTATGATAAAGCATGTATACACCACCGCACCACCCACAGCTCTGGAGGGGGCGTCTTTTATAACTTTACATTACAAAGCTCATCACAAAGAGAGGATATTGATAAGGAA
>JAHZMW010003650.1:0-13901 GCA_027743745.1 Alloscopus bannaensis | reverse complement strand
GTTTATTAGCACTTAGAACGTGTTTATTAGTACTTAGAACGTGTTTATTAGTACTTAGAGCGTGTTTATTAGTACTTAGAACGTGTTTATTAGTACTTAGAGCGTGTTTATTAGTACTACCAATCTGTTTGGAAGGACTTAGATCTTGTCAGAGAAGACTTAGATTTTGTCTGAAAGTAGTTAAAACTTGTCCGGGTAATAATGTCGGTGCCAATGCTTTGTGCTACATACAGTCGTCATTTATACGTAGTGATAAACTGCAATCACTGAGTCAGAGACGTTGTATACTCTCCATGTATACTTGCTTTCAACCCCCCCGGATTTTTATACATGGATGTGAATACAAAAAATTTCAAATCCCATTTTGAAGGTTGTTCTGTGCCGATTTCATTAATTTTTTTGTTCAGAGATATGTTATTTTGAATTCTCTATCATCTCCTGTAAAAAAATTAATGAAATGTGCACAGAACAAGTGTAAAACAGCAACTTGACCTCTGGTTAGGGGGGAAGGGGATGACACAGGTCAATATAACCAACATCATTTGAAAGAGAAAAAATTATTACACAGGTAGGAGTAAGAAGCAGGTTTCTAGGTGTTATCGTTTTTTAACAATAAAATCGTGAAAATTAAATCGTCAAAAAAGGCTCTGGTTTCCATCGATTGAGCGCGGGTCATATTCTTCGCTATATATTGCTATGTAATAATGTGTCTCGCCGATGTCGCCAGAGCGAAAAATACAGATTAAAATTTATAAGCACACCAGCTTGTTTCATATATGTTTGCTCACCAGGACCATACCTTGTATGCAAGTTTGTTCTTAACAAATCGACAAACATTTCTTGGCGTGAAGTACCTTTGTTTCAAGAACAGCGTGCTAATTATGTGTTTCAGTGGATTTAAAAAGCCCAAAGTGGCATACTTATTTTTGATGAAATGATGAATGAACTGTGACAATTTGACTAAAACATGGTACTAATCGTAAGTGATTTTGTCAGTAAACTGTATGTGCATTGTCTTGTTAAGTAACTATAGTTCCACTTAAACTATTTTGAGAACTCCAAACGATGACAAAAAATAAGAGAAGCGACAGTGAAAAGGATGTGATGTGACACGAAGAATCGCTGATATGATATTTGACTTGTAAATCTATTTGTTATCGACTCTGCAATCTCGCGAATTGCTCGTTTTTGTTGGGATTAGAAAATTAATAAAAATAAAGCATTTGTGCAAAAGTGCACAACCTCTGCATCCGTTCGATTTTTTTCCGAATTGGTAATAAAGTACTGCATGTTGGCGTCACTATCACAGGACAGATGGTAATCTATCCTGTGATAAATCTAAAACACATCCAGTACTCTGGTCAAAATGAGCAGCATTTTACTTATGATATTCATACATGAAGAAAATTGAATTCGAGCAAGGAGCGAGAGCAAGATGACTGATATAAGAAAATTGTGTAATCCTAAAAGAAACACATTGTAATGCATCAGTGTCGCCTGAAGAAAACTATAGAATGAAAGGAACAAACTCGATGAACACGTAGTTAGTGAATTAAAGGAAACTAGCTATTAAAGACAACGTCAAATCTTACCAGCAACATGCATTTCTATCAGGGCTATCGATTAAGTTATCACCTTTAACCTGAACTTGGCACGAAGAGGATAGCAATGTTTTAAGGCTTTTTTACATTGTCATAAAGTAGAAGTTGAAACTTTAGCTTCATTTGCGCTATAATGCAAGCGATTTTTTTCCTTGCCTTACGTGATCAAACAATAATTCGCAGTATATGCTTTTAAGTTCTGTTCCACACTGTATTGATTACAATCAAATGTGATTTTACCTGGAGATGCAAAGCCTCGGCGGATTTGATGGTTATACAGAAGATATTGTTGCTGCCTTCTCTGATTTCCAACTACACACAGTAATACTAGAAATCACACCAAATCCATCCGCTAATCATGGTGCTTTATTATTTAACAGAAATAATGTTTTAGCGTGTCTTCAACTTGCTTTAATTTAAATACCTAATTAACATGTAATTAAAATTAATACTTTCGTAATAACTGCTCTAGGATGATGACTAATGCACGTATTCTTTGGCAAGATTATCCCGATGAATCATACCGGGGGTATCGACATATATGGATCACATGAGTTGCGTTTTGCAATTTGTTAAATAAATAAATCTCGTGAAACTTCATTAAAAATGTGTGAACTGAGAACGCAAGCAATTGCAGCCACCGAGGCTGTGAATGATTCATATAAATGCCCTTGATTTTTACCCTTTGTCCCAAATTGTAAAAGCAAGATACTCAAAATGCAGTTCCGGGAAGTTCGTACAAAAAAAAATAAACTGCAATATTTAATCTGGTTGAATGCTTGTTACGTGAAGTACAGTAAACATCTCAAGTAGCGGAACTACTGACCTTTTGGCATGACAATTGGCAGGTTCAGTATTACGTAAAAATGAGGTGAATTCTAGACAATATTGTTACGCAAGCATGCCGTCAAAGTGTTTAATATACATGTAATTTAACAGTATAACAATATACTAATATCCTGCTGAAATTTCGCTAGCAATTCCCTAAGTGGCGTTTAATTTTAATGTCATATGAATGTTTATGCTCAAACAACACAAACGACAATTGTCTGACGAGTCTCAAAAACAGGAATATGATACAAACACATTCGCAGTAGAAATCATTAGCCTTACCCGATGTTACTATATTTTTTAAAATGACATCATCTCCACCAAACAAAATCGTGTTGAGCCAGCAAGAAGTCACAATCAACATACAAGTTGCAGATTTGTTACATTTCTTGCGACAGATTTCTTCCTACACTTTAAATAGCTACGTAAAATAATAAATGTTGAGTAACCTTTGGTAAAGTATTAAAACACATTGTTGTTAGCTAACGACGTTTCTGAAGGGGTACACCGAGAGACAAGTTTTGGAATGCAGGCTGTACTTGTATGCAATTTTTAGGCAGATACGTTTTTGATGGTGTCACTTTTAAACTGCTACTTCTAATGTGAATTTGTGTTTACTTTATTGAGTCAGGAAAGTCACGAAATCGGAAAGCATTTACATGGAAGTGGTGGGAGTCATTCTGAAACTTGTCGTGGCTTCTACAGATGACCTTGGATTGAAATGGGAACTGAATTTTAGCCAAACAAATTCTGTTACCTTAAGTTACTGGATTAAAACTCTACTCCTTGATGAGCGTTCTTTAACCCCCGACAAGCTATTTCGTATATAATGTAAAACTAAAAATTTATTTTAACTTTATTCACTACTGTATTCTTCACTATTTCAAAGAGCTTGGCAAAGCTGTCTTATTCTCAACTGTTTGCCCTGATGCTGTCAGATTTTTTACTTTACTCATTATTTACGTACAAGTATACAATGTACAAAAATACCTTCGGTTGTATCTATTAATAACAAAAAAAGCAAGAAGGAAGGTGGCATTGTATACTTGTTGAAATATTGGGAGTGTATAATCTACAATTGCAATTTCAATTCATTTTCGAAGTTGCGTAGGTAAGGTTAATGATTGAAAGTACACTATTGGGTAAATTGAATTGATTCTATTCGAAATAATAATGAAAAATTAAAGTGTTTAGTATAAAAACTCCTACCAGATAACGAATGTTGATAGTTATGATTAATCTTTGGTAATCAAATGACTTTGACCAAACTTCACCCTGTCTACCTCTACCATGTGTTGTTCAATTATTCAGCAATTAGTGTCATTCAATGAATACTGCGTTGTTGCAATTAAAATTACTTGCAAGGATTGGCTCCAGGGAAAAAACTCTTCAATCCCTTTCCGGAAATTTATGGATTAGAAGAGCATACGTGCTGAGAGTGGGACTCGAGGAATCGGAAGTGGGACCTATTCAAATTAAAATGCACAACAGTTAGTGAAATTTAATTGAGTCGCGTGAGATTTTTTCGCAAAAGTTACTAATAAAGTATCGCACGTGTTGATTTCTGACGTTTAGTAGTGGTCACTGCGTTGAAGGTGGGTGAGCTGTAGTTGCGTGCATTTGAAGAGAGATTGTTAGGGGTTGTGATGATGGAGGAAGAGTTTGGCATCCATTGAGATCGAAACGGCTCGAGTGGAGGCTCTGGCCTGAAGTCCGCTGCAAAACTGTAGGTTGCGCTGTAAGGTTGTGGGCAAAAGTTTTGTGGATTAGTGTTGTAAGGAGGGTACGTGGGCGCGAGCTGACTGTGTCCATGACTGCCCTGGCATCCTGAAGGACCAGTCGACCAATTCACCTTAAATTTAAAAAAATAAAGGATAAAGTAAAACATCGCCTTGATCGTAATAGGAGTGTGTAGGATTTTTAGTAACAGTGTTCTTTTACTAGTAAAATATTTGCGGTTGTTTGTGAAGTAGAGCTTCCTAGTGCCCTTCGATTGTACCGTTCCATTTTGTACCGATACATTGTATCATATAACAACACTGAATTGGATGAGCAACGACGATTCGGTAGCTGCAGTTAAGAAACTAGTCCTCTCACTGCGATGAGCACTCAAATGACTGGGATTTTGTACGGAATTCATTAAGGTGCTGGAAAAATTATAAAACCTAACTATAAAGTGTAGCTCAAAGCTCACTTTCAGTAAACACCGTCAGTTCTACTGTGACTACACCTCTTCTAAGAAAATACTGTTCATCATTGCACAGGTGCGACTAAACACGTTCCACGAAATGCCTCACTTGTAATTTGCAAAACCTGTCACCTGCCTTGCAGAAGGCTACATAGTATCATTAAACACTATTGTTTATTGTATAAATGATATGATTTGAACCGTCTCTTTCTTGTCTTTATGTACATACGAACACGGTGTTGCACACAATACCCTATTCAGTGATTGTCTTAAGTTGCCCCGTTCGTCCTTGTGATAGTAAACTTGGGCGTGTATAGCCTAAAATGAGGTGAAAATCTAAACTAATAGTTTGGAGATTTTACACCACACATGTATACCTTACTTAAAGAAAGATTAAAACGAAGTGTTCTAATAAACATTCTCCGGCTGAATGACATAAAACGATATGTCTGAACTGAATCATTGCATTTTCTTAGTGCCAAATACATAAGTTTATAAATAAATTTCCAAGCCTTTATGAATTTTCAAGTTTCTTTTAGACACAAGTTAAGGGCACCTCGTTTTCTGGTCTGTGGGTTGTCTACAAACAACTATAATGTTCTGTTTCCACACATGCTTCTGGTTATGTATTACCTGGTGCGGAAGTGACGACTCAGTTGGAAGGTAGCCCATCGTCATATTCATTGAGACGTTGACACTCATAGACGGGAAGGGGGCTCCGAAATTTGTCGCATTCGTTCCACCAGGATTTGGAACGAAGGATTGCTCAATGCAATACGTGGGAGAGTATCCATTATTTGGGGAGAGCAGCTGCAAGTTACAATTTAAATCATAAACTATCTTTTTAGCCATAATGATATTCACAGAAATCATTTCAATCAGCAATGTGCTCAAATCTACTTACATTTACACGCCCATACTGTTCGTATTTCTCATTAAATTGTCGTACCTGTTGAGACTGCGAGTAAGGTGTGTACGGCATCGGTGACAGTTGCCCGGTCGCAGGTGTTGAGCCCAAAGGAGGTGACGTTTTGAACGAGAAGAGCACGTCAGACAAATCACTTTTGTCTCGAAACAATGCACTGTCCCTATAAATGGAAAACATTTTGTACTTTTCCTGCACGAAGAGTTTGACGCAGTACAATTACAAGGCATTTTAATAGAAAGAAGAACAGGAGTAGTGGGACAAACAACCAGGCAAGAATCCGTTTCCCGTCACCCACAAATTGACAGCACAGAAGGCCCACTACAAGAAACACCTTGTCGATGACTTTATTGGCACAGAGGCGAAAAGATGTCTTACGTTTTAGGCAGCTACGGAGATGCGAGGAAAGCAAAAGAAAGTTGAATCTACTTGCGCTACAAATTACTTGGTCGTACACATTATTTTACAATCTCTGAGTTTGCTGAGTTTTAGCCAAATCCCGAGGCGAACCAACTTACTTGCAGGTGTTTGCCGGAGCGAACATACTCGGAAGTGGCTCAAGCTCCAAAGGAGGCAGCGCGAATCCTGCCATATTAGAAAAATTGCTCAAGATTTCATCGGAGGTGGGAGAGGTGAGCTCTCCTGTCCAACTTGGACTGTCGGAAAATAAGGCATCCATTTCGATAGCAGTTGCGGGACGGATCACTGCGCACAAATTTTCATCTCCGCAGCGAAGAAAATACAGGGCTAAACGACGGAGACTACATGATCGTTGTTGTCAAGCTCTTATTGAGTCAGTGTCTCAATGTTCAAGCTTTCCACAAATGGGAGAGACAATGGGTGAAATTGGTTTCAAGTCTTATTTCATTTCCTCTGCATCACAGTCACGTAATAAAATTGTGCGCCCTACAAGCGCACACATATTTCAACCACATCTTCTTTCATCATTACCGTTGCATGGACACTGACTTTGATCCTTATGACAATTTCCAGTCTTGTTTTAACCGCAACAACCATTATTTACACAATGCTTTCCTGTCCTTCCTCTTCTGTCAGTGGAATCATGTGCATGTTGACGTGAACGTCGGATCTTTCACCAGACGGAAATCGATTTTTTACAGTCTCCACAGAGATTCTTCCTTTTCCTCACCAAACGACAGCAACGAGCATTTCAATTGAGTGAGTTATGTTCTCTGTGATCCAAAGGAGAAACGTGGGTTCCGTGTCTGTGGGAGGCTACCTATCCGCTCGTTCGACCAATGTGCTGAAAAAGGGGACTGGTTCTTCTCAGCTCTCGTTCCTTACCATTGCAATGGCAGTTGTGAACTTCCCCTTCACCTTCCAAGGGTGCAGCTGCCTCACTGTGCTTTGTGCTGTTTGGAGCAGTAGGAGATGAACTTCACAGGCTGAGGAAGATCTGCACGAGAAGAGCTGTAAGGAAATGACACAAGTGTCAAACGTTTTTTTATGAGTCTCAGCAGGTGACAGTCAGCACACCTTTTGTGCATTTTCATGAATGCGTACTTTGCAAGGAAGAAATGTGCGTGAGAAAATTGTCGGGCTTGTTTAACTTGTCAGAAAGTTAAGAAATTGAATGAATGGTAATGCACTGAGAAAACAAAGCCAGCAATCCACCAGTTTTTAAACATTCCGATGCGTCACACTGCCCCGGGATTCAGTGCGTTTATTTACAAAAAATGTTCCGAGGAGGAATTCACAAACTTGATCAAATCCTATTTTTTAGACAAAGGTTTCGCGTTGCTGAACCAAAAGGATGCTTATAAAATGCAGAATCACTCTGCCCACTTTTACGGCCGTCGGTCAGTCCGTCTGTACGATACCTCACTAACTTTTACTGCTTCAAATTCTGACTTCCCCACATTGTCAAAGGTGTAGATATATCGGTCCAGTTCGTTAGCCAGTCCATCACCTTTATCGGATGTAGGTGAAGTCAAAGGTAACATATTTTTTGCTATCACACATATCGAGTAGTACATAAGATTGAAAGCTGGTGACTAATAGAATGAATATAATCAATTTTAATTTTTGACCAATTTTTTTAATTGAAAAATTAATTCTAAAAAGTGAAAGTAAATATATCGTGTCGACGGGTGGAAATGCCGCCGCCGCCGACCGCCGTAAATGTGGAAATGAGTGGGTAATTTTACATTTTATAAATATTTTTTCGGTTCAACAACGCGAAATCTAGTCTCCTAATATAATTGGTTAAAAAGGCAATTGAATAAATTGAGCTTACGTTTTGCTTCAATTATGAAACTAATACTTTTGGGAAACAATAAAACGAAGACTTCCTTCAATTTATTTACATCCAGTAGAGACTAACAATGGATTTACACTGGACAGTCGTCTCAAATAAATCACCGGTAACAATTACACCACTTAACTAAAAATTCGGGTGGAGCACTTGAAATAATGTCTTCTTTTCCGTAGTCACTACATTTTTTTCGGAGTACGATTACGAAAACACGTTTCTTTGTGATGTGGGAAGGTGAAAGGTTGAGAGAAAAATGACTTACGGATTGAACCAAGTCAAATCCTCTTAGCTTGATGTGACAGTTGCCGAGCTGAGAACTATTCGTCACGTCATGATTATAATATACATGTGTATGTCTAACAAAGGAAGTATGCAACACATTCAATGAGCACGGAAGGAAGAGACGGCTCAATTTTCACCTCTCCGCTTTTTACAAGTATTTCCCTGCGAGCGGGTAACACTTCTGACGACCCCATATAGACAAGATAGGCTCATCCTCATTGTTGTCATATCGCACAACTAATTGTAAGCATTGGATCCCGTCGTGGAACACACCTCACCAGTACTGGTGACCATGCTCATGGCAGACACGGTAAAATACATGTTTTCCAGAGACAATGTACTGGTCTTAATTTCAAATACAACTCATGGCACACTGACTAGGTATATATGAGTATGGAGGGTTGTGATACGTGTTTTATAGGCAAGTCAATTTTCTGTCAATCCAATGCCGTCTCTCCATATTCTGGATTTTCTAATTTCATCCCCATAATAATTTCTATGTTAATTATGCAACAATGTGGACACTTTTTTAATTTTATCTCGTACAGCTAATGAAATTACGCTTTAAAAAAAATATTGTCAGGACAAATTTGCTGAATGTTAGAATTGAAAGGATTCAAACGGACTTGCTTGTCAACACCAGAGGAGTATTTTCTAATAACAATATATTGCAAATATGCGTAATTTGATAAGCTGTATCAGATGAAACAATATTTTTTTGCATATAATTAGCATGGGAATTATCATGGGGGTGAAATTAGAAAATCTGCAATAGACGACATGGACATCGGATTGACAAAAAATCGACTTGCGAATCGTAATCAGGGAGTCTTTGCGAGCGGGATAGTCATCGCTATAGGAATTCGTAATTGACAATTGAAAAATCTAACACAAATATCTTGGTTTGATGGGTAGCTATTTGTTCCTCCCACAATGGAGAGTAGAATAAGCTGCACTTTAAAATATCCTGCTACGTACGCTGATATTGAAAGTCCATCCGGAATTTCATTGCAATAATTGTTACATCGGATTTCAAGAGATATTTTATAGATGTTCTTCGTCTAGAAAAATTCTTACTATTTTTAAAGAAAATTTGTAAAAAAAAATCTGATTGAAGTTTGAGTGGTTTTTACCCACAATGCAATTCAATGCATACAGTCATTTACAAATCAAGCTCGACCTCTATATCGGGCTCATACAGGTAAACCATGTGCGCAAACCTTTTTAGGCTTATCACACATGAATTACATGAGTGCTCGCAATGTCAGCCTTCGTTCTGTTTCGCCTCATTGTTCTGCAGACGGACTGAGAAACGGTTTTACGCTTGATTATGCCCGTGTTCAATTACCTGTCGACCTTTTTTTAAAAAATGTTACGCAAGTGTATAATATGCCTTCCTGGTGTAAAAGTCTAAAAGTAAATAATGGTAAATGTGACTCTCAAACTGCATCATTTTTCTCTTGATCGATTTCCGAGAGTTCCCCCTCTCCATTCTGATTAAACTTCTGCGTGGATTTTTGACCCTTTACTCCGGTCGTAAAAAGATACGCTCGTATATTTCTCAGGCATGACAGCAGAAAGGGGTCCTCAACAAAATGAAGTGATCCACTCAAGAGTAAATTATTATCCCTCCTGTTTACACTAGGCATATGCTCCAATCGTGCCTTTCTACTTGCTATGTGCGTATACAACGCAGTGATTTTGATCACTCCAATTCACCCGACTCATTGTTAATATTTTTCTCCAGCGGAAAGACTGTACTAGCAAGTGGAAAGGTATTATGTAACACATCGGCATCGGTGAACATGGGGTCAGACGACTGCTTCTATTTATCAGGTCTATTTTGTCTCACATATTGTAGTTAGAACGCGGATAAACCACACAATTTCCGATTCCGAGTGTGTCGAAGGGCTCAAGCCCTAAATACACACAAGAGATCACTTGTGGTAGATTGTACTCAGCTAAGCCAGCGTGAAACGAGGTAAATACAGCAGTAGGGGATACTTGTTGCCAGAATGAATCGAGTAAACTTAGGCAGCATGAAGTAATGTCAAAATTTAGCGAGTGTAAATTAATCAGATTCTGCAAAGGTGGTTTGTTGTTACGTGGCGTTTTTCAAACTCGCCTCCGAATTCTCAAAATCACATTCAATAATGCGGCTATATGATTATATGGACCAGTTGTAGCTGGAATTGAAAACTGATAAAAATTGATGGCATACGATTTGTATACCGGATGTTTGCTTCTCTGTCCCCGGGTCGCGTGTAAGCTGATCCTCTTCCCGTCAACTGCGAAGCTCTTCTCTTTACAAGGGCATGTTATACAATGGTAAACAAAATCGACGTAATGTTCTGATACGGCGGTGATATGCTGGTGTATTTATCTACAGGAAAGACATTTCTTATCCTTCATTTCATACAAGCCAAAAGGTTACATTACAGTAAACAACCTGCTTTACTCAAACCCAACCTTTCGATCCTCTCGACAGTCCGAGTGGATAAATAAAATGTCGTCGTACGACACGCGAAAGAAAATGTACACAAATACGGATTACGAAATGGGATGAGTGAAATTTAATCCGTCACCATTGCTTCGTCTGTTACCGTACGAGTGGCGAGTGAAATTCCCTAGCTTTCCCGGCAACTTCATTGCTGCTGCAAAGTGAACAATATGTTTCATTTTCCCCAAACAGAGTATTATTATTGCCACTCGGAGTTGAAATGAATTTTTACGTAACGTAATCAACATTGTAAACTCAGGAAAGCATCAAGAGGACATTTTTGTCTTGCTACTCGCAGCCGCAAAGAACCGACGAGCGTATGCATAGTAACATGATTAAAGTTCAATTTGCGTGATTACTTTGCTCATTGTACTTCCTGGATTTCTTTCATGCCTGCAATCCAAAGAGTCAGGAATTGAGATTTAAAAAAATATTTATAGCGGCTCATGCACAGTGTAACTTTAGCTTGTCACAGCTGAAAAAACGGACTGCTCTTTTTGTGGCTATGATGGTGACAGTTGCCAGAGCTTAAGAATTACTTGATCGCCTTTCATATAAGCTGAGATGAAAGTACGGCGAGATGCAAGGGCATAATAGGTAAAAAGCTTCATCTATACGAGCACGAAAGCAGACACATTTTTTTATAATGTTTGACGGGGAGCGGACGTTGAGGATTATGATTTTGACGTAATGCCATTCATTACTTCCAGAAAAGACTTGGGATTAGTGGGATGACGAGAGGTTTATCGAGGAAAGCACTAGAAAATGAGCTCGTGCCCGTCCCCAAAGCCTTGCACCTTTTTTAGTAGTGTGGTGATAATCCTGTAATTACAGTAATAGATTCTTTTGTAACTGCAAGGAAGATTTTGCCATAAAATTTCAAACTCGATGAACCTAAACGCAGCAGCAATTTTTCGCGTGTCTTGTTCACGAAGGTGAACACTTGAGTTTGACATGAAGGAAGCTCACTGTTTCCATGGTTTTCATTTCAGCGAATGTGAAGCACCAATGCTGCAAGAATATATTAGGACTTCTGGGTATTCTATTAACAAAATAGAACAAAAGAAAGGAAAATAAGAGTACGACTGATGATGTTCTAATACGACTTCCGAGGGGCAACGAAGAAAGAGGAAGTAGTGAATAATGAGGCACGTCAACATGAATCTAACATGTACGTGGAACAGAGCAAGTTGGCAAGGCACCCAACCTCTGTGGAACATGTAAAACTGTATTATATTCGTCGGTTGATTAACGTTGAAACAGACTTCGGATGCCGTATGAATGCTCTTTTTGTGATGTGAAAGAAGCCATAATATCCCGAGAACATGTTATTGATCATTGAGTAAGCCTCTCTGCAAATTGATTTTCTGTTAGAGAGCAGGCGGGTAAACTCTGACTGCTTTCTCCTTTCTTTTACGGCGTACTTATAGGTTTGCTCTTTGTGCGGTGGTTGCCGGTTGGAAGCAGGAGAAACAAAACTGGTATGAAGTGCTTCAATGCTTACATAGGCTCGTTGATTTGACGGAGAATTTTTCATGAGTTTGTCATAGTACATACCGAGCGCGTATTAACTAAGTACTAGTTAACTCGCATATTCTAGTTATTGCAAGGGGGTTAGGCTTTAAAAAATTAGTTTGCACCGAATAACGGCTTTGTGGCAAATTGGATCTAAAAACTCCGAGTTGTTTGCGGTCTGTTCAAATTTCTTTTAAAATGTTTGCTTTCCTTTGTGTAATATTATAACTGCTCCTTATGTCGCGTTTTCTGGAATGAAATATAATTACAAGTGTGTACCTACTACAATTGCTTATTCTTAAGAATTATTTTTAGTTTGCCCTGCAAAGCAGACAGTAACCGAAAATGAAAAAATTTCATTATGTGGCAAGACTTTGTATTTTGTCTTCATTAAACCTTCACTTGTGCATGACCGTATACATTGTTTTGTAACGCTCACGGTACATGCGGCATTGCTCATTACTAACTATCTATCAATAGAAACAGAGATATATGGGTTAAAAGCATTTTAATGCATTGGTTGCATTCAGGTTTTTGAAATGTATGATTGGAGTTGGACTAGATATCACTTGAGTGTTCATGAAAGTTATTGGAGGAGATCCCTTCAAGATTAAGATTATTGCTCCATTTTTTCGTTGAATAAATTTGTATTATTTTTGAAATTTCAAAATACCTGAATTACTAATATACAAAGAAGACATGCCATTAAATTCACAAGACATGTACAAAAGTATTTTAAAAGTAATGGAACTTGTTTGATTACCCATACCTTCTATGCATATCAATAATTTTCGAGGATAGGTAAACATACATACTATTAGGCACAGCAGCTCATTAGCTTTTTTTGTGGCATATCAACACTATCACAGTTCACACATTCTTTATTATTAGTGACTCAGCAAGGGTGCAGTCTACGCCATGGATTTTTTTACATTGATATTTACGCATGAAAATGTGTGTAAATGTATTGATTCAGTCTGTACCTATTTTCGCAGAATGGCGATTATCTTTTGGACAGCCAGTTTCAACGAATGAAACCTATTTATTCACTATTATAAAATGGAAAACAGGCGAAATTCATGGGGTTGGACGAAACATGTTTCTATTGCACCTAAAAGAGCTATTCGGAAAACGTCGACACCGTAGAGAATGATGTTCTTTTTCTTTGACAAGGAGAGTGTCTTCCTCGGGGAATTTTTCTATAAGGTGCTCCAATATCCGGCTAACATTATACTAAAAGCCTTGGAAAATTGAAAGCGGCCAACACCACAAAACGGGGTATTGAAAAGTGGGAAGCAGAAAATTTTTTATTACGCGGTAATGCTTTCGTTGACATTTCGCGCCTGGTGAAGGAGAAATCTAGCAGATAAAATTTGTATACTTCTGGAGCCCTCTTTACAGTTCCGACCAGGTCCTCGTGATTATTTTTTAGT
Organism: Alloscopus bannaensis; assembly: GCA_027743745.1. NCBI lineage: Eukaryota > Metazoa > Arthropoda > Collembola > Entomobryomorpha > Entomobryidae > Alloscopus > Alloscopus bannaensis. Next base: position 351 of record JAHZMW010003650.1, on the reverse strand, counting down.
TTAAAAATTGCAAGCCAACACATGTGATTAGATAGAAATTGGTACGCACGGTGCGAAAGCTTCATGGTTTGAATATCGGACGCCCGGCTTCTCCACGGAGGGTATGCAGAAACTTGACCACAAGCGGAATACGTATAGTAGGACCAAGGTTGGTCATGTCGAAAAGGAGGTTCAGATTCATTACAATCTGTAAAAATGGTAAATGGATGAAACATGGGTCATTACTTGTGAAAAGCCTACGTAAATGGAATTGCGTAGCGTGCGTACTTCTAGTAATGGCAGTGTTCCGAAACGTTCCGAAACGAATAGAAACGTTCCGTTCCAAGGAAAAGTGTTCCAGTGGAACAGAAA
>JAHZMW010003649.1:0-13080 GCA_027743745.1 Alloscopus bannaensis | reverse complement strand
GGCAGGATTGTTGCAGAGATTAAAAAACTCTTGTCAAACGTTTTCTGGCCCGCCAAGTCAAAATTTGCGGGCCAAAATAAAAAAACGAATACTTTAAATTTAGCATTGAAATTTTGAAAATATCCACACCATCAAGGGCATCTCTAAAAACCAATCAGTGAAAATTTTATTCAAAAACTCCAACCCGTTTACGAGAAATTAATTTTTGAAAATTTTGGCCCGTCACTAGAGACCCTCCATTCAAACTAATGGAGGGCGTCGATTTCTCCGAAACTAATAAACAAAATCAGCTGATTTTTGGCAGGATGGTCAAAATTGCCAAGTCAAAATTTACCCGCGAGCAAAAAAAAATAATTTGAATTTGGCAGGTAAATTTTGACTTTAAAATCAGAAAACATTTGACAAGAGTTTTGTAATCTCTGCAACAATCCTGCCATTATATTTTAGCATATAGCAATTATAGTTTAGCATTACAAATTTAACATGGAGTTTAGCATTAGAGTTTAGCATTAGAAATTCCATAAGATTCTTCCCCCACGACCACTTTCTTCCATAAAATTGTTCCCCCACCACCACTTTTTTTCCTAGGACCTTTCCCCCGCAACCATTTATCTCCCCAGGGTTCTCCTTCCCCGATCACCTTCCACCTTAAGACTTTACCTCCCCAAAATTATTTGTTTCATTATGGCAATGCGAAAAATGGCAAACTTTTCATTTGACACGGTTGTCGTATTAAGTTTTATGACATATCATGTTTTTATAGTGAAACATTTTGATGGACGCGATTACAAATTAAACTTTTTCCAACATGAATCCATATCGATCGTTGTTCGATTTTAGCACAACACAAGCTCGAGAATCGGCTCAAAAAACTGTTATGCTTCTAATGTTATAACTTCAAAACGGATGAACTTTTACAAATTCGTCCATTAGTTATTTCAAAAGGGCGTGTCAGTTTTTTACTACTGTATTAAAAACGCGAAACTTCAAAAAAACAAAATTTTGCAGGAGAGCCAAAAAACAAAAACAATTTGTGCTCCCAAAAACATGATTTGGGTTCTTGAGCCGATTTTCGAGCTTGTGTTCTAAAATCGAGCTCACTCGATATGGATTCATGATGGAAAAATTTGAACTTGTAATTGTGTTCACCAAAATTTTTCATCATAAAAACATGATATAGCATAACCCTTAATACGACAACCGAGTCAAATCCAAATGAAATGTTTGCCATTTTTCGCATTGCCATAATACAGCAAATAATTTTGGGAAAAAAGAGTCGGAAGGAGGAATGTGATCGGGGAGACGGAATTTTGGAGAGATAAATGATTGTGGGGGAAGATTCCTATGGAGGAAAGTGGTCGTGGGGGAAGAACTCTATGGGGGAAGACGCCTAAAACCATAATGGGGTTCTAGGCGTGAACCTGTGGGTAGTGAACCTCTAGGAGTGAACTCGAAATAGGCATTTTCTGACATGGAATGAATTTTCTTAGAATGAATTTTGCCCATGATTGATTTTTGTTGGGATGGAATAAACTGATAATTTTAATCATTCCTCGAGTGCACAAACTCGTCACTCAAACAAGGACCACACTGATTGTCTCTCTTTCTCTACAAGCCAAGCAAGATTCGCCGCACTCATAAGCTTTTTCAAGCGCTGGCCAAAATACGGAAAAAGGATTTTCGGACGTAGAAAATGATTTATTAATTTCCCTTTAGTTCAGCCCGACAGTTTATTTAGCTATGAAATATGCTGTGGGTAATAGTGGAACGGCTAGAAAAGGAATTATAATTAAAAGGAAGCAACCACAGAAAACCAAACCAGTCCTGCTGCAAAAAAACAATGAGGGAAAGAAGACTGCGCTGGTTTTGAAAGTTTACGAGCTGATATCTAAGTGGATAACTCTGACACGTGCCAAGGTTGCAATGTTCATGAATTTATATTCCGCCACAAAAACTCAATTTGGGTGAGCTGTTCCTAGCAAACCAGAATGTCTGAATTTTAAACAAGCATGTTACAATAACTAACTGTATGGAAAACCCAAAAGCCGCTTTGTTAAGTTTAGATTGTTAAAAATGCCAACACATTTTAATTGTAGAAGAGAAAAGTCTTGCTAATGAATTCCAGATTCATCGTCTGATATATGTAAGAATTTAGTTTTATTGTTCAGTATTGGAAATACATCTCAGTTTACTAAGGCATAACTAGAAAAGCATTGTAATAACACAAACTGAATTTTTTGGGAGTATTGAAGCATTTTCGAAGTCTTATTGTTACAAGTCTGAAAGTATATTATCAATGCGTGTGATGTCGTAAATCAGTTATGTACTTAACAGCATATTGTTTACTTTTTATGACAATGATATTTGCTCTACCTGTTTGAATTTAGCCTACCAACAAGACTTTGCAATATTTTTTTGCAATAGGATATATCCGAGAAATGGAGTAAACTGCAGATATAAGTCTTGAACTATTTAAATAAACATCTACATCTTCACGTATATTAAAGAAATATGGATCACCTTCAATCACCGGAATCCACATACCGGAACGTCAAGCACCGGACGACACTCACCGGAATGACAAATTACCGGAATGTCCAACACTGGAATTGTAATAACCGGACTAGACCACTACCGGACGTACACAGTTCCGGATCACAAGCATTTTCCCATGTTAAGTCATCTCTCCATGTATTTTTTCTATGTTAAGTCATCTCTCCATGTATTTTCCTGTGATAGGTCATCTCTGCATGTATTTTTTCTATGCTAACTAATCTGTCCATGTTTATTTCCTATAAATTTACGTAGGTGCCTTCAGCAATTTGACTTGTGCAAAATAAACAAAGAACAACCAATGGCCCTTTTAAAGGCCACCAAATATGTCAACGAGCAAAAAGTTTTAGTTTAAAATTCGTAAACAGCATATTGGGTAAATGAATCATGACTTAACATAGAAAACATGAATGGAGAGATGACTTAACATAAGAAAATCACATGGAGGGATGACTTTGCATAGAAAAAATGCATGTAATTCGGAACTGTGTACATCCGGTGGTTGTCTAGTCGGGTAATTACAATTCCGGTGTTGGACATTCCGGTAGTTTGTCATTCCGGTGAGTGTCGTCTGGTGTTTGACGTTCCGGTATGTGAATTCCGGTGAATGACGCAGAAATATGTATGTATATATGAAACGTGTACACTTACTGATTTACAAAAATACTTAATTACGAAAATAATCCTGACGAATACACGCTTTATACACGTTTTATAAACATACATATATGTTAACAGTTCCCAAATAAATTGATCCTCAATTGTTCCAATACTTCTGAGTATTGTAGTTAGTAGTTTTCGTTCCTAAGGTTACGGTGACGGTAATGACAGTACATCCATAAAAATACATAACCGCTTTAATTATTGTAGAACGCAATTAATGTACTCTACAACTACGTAAAGGTACATACGTAAAAATTGAGATCAATCATTTAATTGCAAAGTCAGAGGTGGGGTACAAAGTATGTTAGGTACGCTTATACGTGTAGGGTCACTTGATAAAGTTTTTTTTACCAATGTACACACTTGGCAAATATCCGTTTAACAAATATGAATATTTAGCAAATGTGTATACTTGACAAATGTCATTTTAACAAATCAAAATAATATGGAACTTTTCTAGCAAAATTTTTAAGCCTTTTCTGCTGAGCTTCAAAAAGTGTGAAACAAATGTAGACTAATGAAAAGTTTATTAAAAATTTACTTGCTATTTATTTATTTATTTATTTGCAGAAATAGACTGAAAATGAACTAGAAAAGATTGAAAAGAACTATTAGGCCATGGTAACGTTCAAACTACAAAAATGCAGACTTATTGATGATAGCTGCGGAAAATTGTTGAAACATATAACTCTACTCAAGAAAATTTACCCTACCCGAGTATTTGAGAAATATTTCAACATGCGTGTATGATTACATGGATACTGTGTAAAACACTTAAATTTATTTTAATAAATTGACATTTGTCAAATGGTACCATTTGCAAAAAAATGCATTTGCTATTGATCCATTGGATTAAATGATATTTTTCAAACATGTACATTGGTCAAAATACTTTGTCAAATGACCTACAATCACGCTTGTAATCACCAGATCCGACAACTTTTTGAGTTGTGTTCCCCTGCAAAATCTGAAAAAGCTGTATGTACACATTCCAACGAACCTCTTTTCTGCACTTTCTTAATCCGATTTACTCGACGGAGTCCTTACTGAGACAGTAAAATGTTGTTACCGCATCCGTCACAGCAGCACCAAGATGATTTCTCCCTCCGCAGTTTACATTAGAATATTTCGGTTAGCTATGTTTCCGGATTTTTGCATTTTTTCTTGCAAAGGAATAAGTTCCGTATACGACTGAGGGTCCCGAGCTGAGTCGTACTGGAGTACAACTGCTTTTGGCACGATGCAATCAGTGGGCTCTTGGTTGTAGCTATATCTTGAGAATCGCTGTGAAAAGTAGAAAAACAGAGTTGTGAGTATTCTTCTCGATTTGTATCATGTAAATACGTATTAAAATAATATAGTCATTATCATTGTGCCAATGTCATTGTGCATTGACATTTACAGGAGATGGCCAGCCACATTCCACACTGGGGCAATGAAAAGCAAAACTCGGATCATGATTTTACTGAAAATCAGAAAAATGCCGACTCTTAAACCAAGAACATAAATAGACTCTAAGAACCACACCCTCCAGGCCACCCACGCTCGAACTCGAACAGGAAAAAAAAACGATTCAGTGAAAAACCTGACACTTTTATTGTCGTGTCAAAACAAACCGTTCACAGAAAGGCACACACACACTTTGAAACGTGCGAGAGACGTAAATTTAACTTAAGTGGTAACAAACAGAAACTCGCACTAGCCTGATTAGGTGATTTCCCAGATGAACTCAACGCCGTGCTGGATGATCCGTGACGGAAGTTTAGGCAACAATTACAGTTATTCCTACCAGTTCCACTGTTCCAACGAGCCGGGTTGTTATGACAATGATATACATCTGTGTAGCTCGTATGTGGTCCATTTAGTTGGCGGTGGCTGGTTTGTCGATTTGTGGAAGTACTTTCTTCCGGAGAGTCCCTCGATTTTCCCATGCAGTTCCTCAGGGATTCCAGGATGCAGATAAATCCCTATCACGATTGTATAACATGTCATTTTTAGCGCTTTCACTCTTCGTAAGACACTCAAGAAAGAATGAGTTAAATGTTTTTCTGCTTCGCACACGTGTGTGATTCCAGCAACCAGCACCAGTCTAATCTGTCTTACTTCACACCGAGGCTTTTGCTGTTTTATGGAGACAACTTACGTAGTTTATGAGTACACGGGAAATGAGACTGAATATTTGCACAGCAATTTTCCAAAACCTTGGTTTATTGAATTGCGTTTTGTCTTACAAGCGAAGGTCTTGGAGCCGTGGTAAGGTAACCATGGATAATCGTTTTTGTTGAAATCACTACAAATTCATCATTTAACTATTAAACGTACACATTCCAACATAGCGCAAAAATAACGCTAAAATTGGTGAGTTAGCTTATGTACTTCGTTTTTATGTACAAAAAACTATAGTGCTGTCACTGTAGGCGGCGTGATTTACTAGAATGTGCTTTTAAAAAAAGTATGCGCTACCGCAACCACTGAACCGCTAATACATATACTTGGCATGTTAAGGCATGCTAATTTGATTTCGCAAAATCCGAATAGTGCTTTTTCATACAAATATGTCATGGTAAAAAAAATATATATATGTTTCGGGATTGTCCTCCACGGCTCCGCGACTTTTGCTTGTTAGTACAACGTTTTGAAGTCAAACGCAAAATTTCCTGGTCAGCATTTGAGCATTTATCGTCATGAATCGTGTACATTTACATACAAGTCAAATTGTAAGGCGTAGTCTGTGTGTCACTTCAAGTTAGAAGGAAAAGGATATTTTTTAACCCCGTGTTATAAGTACTTATCTCAAGTCACACTTTTATTATGCATGTATCCATTAAATCATAATACCATGTACATCTGTATTAGAGCACGGGCACACGTGCGGAGTGCACACACGTTCTTGTATAAACTGCATCGGAGAGGAGTTGAAGCTCCAGCAGAACTTACCTTCCTGAAGCGTGTGCTCATCGAGAAATAGACGACCGGATTGATGCAAGAATGTGTGAATGCAAAAAGGTTGATGGTGAGCATCGTGAAGAAGAATTGGCCCCTGGAGAAGAAGTTGTAGTAAACCTGAGTGATGACGGTAATGATGAAGTAAGGGCTCCAGCAAAAGAGGAAGGCAAAGACGATTATTAGAACCATCTTCGCGACCTTTAGAAAGCAAAAAGAAACGTTTGTAACAAATGCAGTATCATTCAAAAATGACGAGATTGGACCGGATAGCGAAACTGCTATTATAGTAATCCAATTTTGTGCTTTATCGATGTATCATTTGTCACCAATATACTGCTTCAATTTTAGTGTTCGAAGTATATAATCAGAGCTACTTTGGCATTTTGCTCATCTACGCCAATGAATAATATAAGCAAATTATTATTCCGAGAGCGATTGGAAGAGTTGAGTGGCATGCCGTATGGCATCCATATTTTCTTTAGGCAGCTGGCAACTGTTGTTTCGAGACTTTCACATCTTTACCAAAGGTTTTGTCTTTTATATCCTCAATATTGTGGCAATATTGGCATTACGTGTGGTTAGGGATGAAGGTCAGATTCGGAAAATTAGCTTCGCTACTAGAACACAATAATGTGCGGTGAAAGTTCAGACGGTACATTAAATTGATAGATGCCAGAAACTCGGTGAGTTTCAAGTCTGACAGAAAAGCTTTGACTTGCACTGACATGCTGAGCTGGCTTGCAAACAGAAGCTAATAAACCGAGTAGGTACGTGGTCTGTTTTGAAAATATCTGGCTAGGCCAGAATATTTTGCCGTAGGCGGACACGCTCTTTATAGCTGTTGCGGAACTAACCTCGGTCATATCACACTTGCTCCAACAAGGCTTATCAACGTTGCACCTATATCTCAGAGTTCTTATTGAGGTATGTCTCATCACATCTGGGGAAAACAATTCAAAATCCAAAGTCTGGAAAAGGCTAACAATCTACCCATATACTCGAGTAACGACTGTCGAAGGCGTCTCAGCATTAATCATGCCGTGTCAAACAAAACAGAACATTAATCAAGACCGTCACACTTCCATTATTTCGGTGGGGCATGTTGACACAATATGTAAACATATAGGTAGTTACTAAGATACCTACACGGCAATACCTATATGTTTCCCGCATACCATTGTGCGTCATGTGTGCTCTTTCAAAATACGGATAACATGACACATTCTTAAAATCCGGGGACGAGTGTCAACAAAAAGCGTGCCTTGGGCAAAGGATAATGTATGTTTTTTATTCTGAAATCAACACCATGAATGGAGGTAAAGCATATGCTCGCTACCAAGTGGAGGAGGCAAGGCTAATCAATTTCATTAGAAAACTGTCACCTGCCAAACTGCCAACTGATTTCTGACACTTTTGGTGGAGCAGCTCAAAACGACAGGGTTCCCCAACAATATTTGCAACCGCAGGGAGACAACGGACAAATTGTGCGGAGTTCATTTTTCCCTAACTTTGCCAAATGAAACTCTCAGTAGGCGCTGTTTCCTTTCACAGCACTCTAGCATCTCGCCACCTCTCGCCAACAACGCGTTTTCATCCACCATTCCATATTCGTTCTTACAGAAATCCTACTTTAAGCAAATCATTGAGAGCGTAGTACATGAGATAATGACAATTTACGGTATATTGATAAGTAGAAGAAGCTCAATTTCTCTAGACTTTTACTTTACTGCACATCACGATATTTCGTCCTTGGTTTACGGTAGTGAAAGAGAAAGTGATGGAGAAATCGTTGGAAGGACAGGCTTGTCTAAATTGACTAAATGCTTGTGCTTGAACAATGATATTTTGTGTCACATTTCACGATAAAAGCTTCTACCGACTAGTCACCATATACAAGGAAATACTCCAGGGTGACCCTATGCTTAATTCATAATATGTAATCATTCATAATACAGTTAGTCATTTGATAAGGCATACGGGGTCGCCCGAGAGTATTTCCATGTCAGAAACACAGCTTTAGTAGATGCTTTTACAAACAAGCAAACAGACACGCTACAAATTGTGTGTCATCAAACAGGGAAAACTTTTGGAAAATGAAATTTTAATCGAAATTAATTTCCACTTCGGAAAAGTTGTTCAAGTTTGCGTGTGAAATCTTCCCGAATGTAGAGCGAGTCCAGCGTGTCGTACAACGGACTATGTACTGCAACTTTGTAGTATAGTCGTATGATGCAGGAATATTAAAATAATACCTATTTCAGGTAAATTTAATATATTTATGTAGAAATGTTTATATGATAAATGCCGTTTCTGCTAATCTGCGACGGGAACAATGCAAAGAGGAGTTCAGTCAAAAATTTTGAGTCAGTTTATAATTTGTTCATAAATTATACATACAGTTGAGTCGTTCATAAATCTCCTTTTTAACTAGCACAACAATGTTTTCCAAAAATTTGCCAATCGCATATTTCAAACTGACGAACACAACGGTTTTGCAGGATTAAGGAAATTGTCACTTGCCATAATATATGGTTTTGCTCATGCTATTCTAGCGTTACACAACCGAAACCACTGCTTCAATAATTTTTCGAAAGTGAGACAAAGCACAGCGTAATAATTTCGTACCACGGTGCTAAATAAGGTCTGTCCTAGTGGCTGTCTGTTTATTATTATGATATGAATTCATCACAGATTGGTCATGTAGAAGTCGAATCGCGCTGATGTTCGGAATCACACCTTCTGGAAATCTTACGAGCTAAGTAAAATAAATATATTGCAATTTCACTCTTACTCAATTTTTTGTGAATTGAAATAATACATTTTCTCAGTGTGCGCACAAAGTGTAAAAATATATTATAAGATTATTGGGTCTGAAGTATGTTTTAAAGGAACGCCTTTTCACGAAAAACACGAATTCCTGTAACATTTGGTGTTCTAGATCGAGACAAACATGAATTGGATCCCGTGGGCCCCCTAGTATATTATAAAGGTAAAAATATATTCCTAAATTAATACAGGCAATACATATTATTGTGACGATTGCATACACATCACAAGCAACATCCTCCCGGAAGGAAAGGGATGGCTTTATGAATGCAATCCTTTGATTTACTCAGCGTCTCTTGTGTGGAAAGTTTTCGCCAATTCACATTCTCGGAAGAAATCATCAAGGCCAAGTTCATCGAGTCTACAACTTGCTTTCAGAAGTGAGTCGAACCGAAAGCATTAGTGAAGAAACCACATCTTTCATCCAGGCCGAGCCAGCAATTGATTAGTAACGCCTGAGTGAAAAAGTTATTTCATCAATGAGAGCACGACTCAAACGACTAAAAGCTGAGCCTCAAACCGACAAAATAATAATTGTATGTATGAAAGACCCTCAGAAACAGACAATTGAACCTTCAAATCTCTGGAGCCTCAATGTCTGCTTCTTGACGGTTCCAGGAAGATATTACCAACAGAGCATGACTGCTTAAGCGTGTCTAAAAGTAGTCACCCAACGTATTGTCTTGTTGTAGTTAAATCAGACGACAAATTAATATTAAGAAAGTATTCCACAACCCAGCGACCACGTTTCCCCAACCCATATCCGTCGCGGTGTACATACATGGTATGACTTGTGCAACCTGACAACTCCTTTCTTCCACCTACTAATAAACTGAAACTCATCCACACCCGTTTTACCTTTTTACTACTGCTTTCAACATTTTACGGGCCAAAGGCACTAAAAGATGTATGACACCAGAGCGTGTACATTCGCGATGCGACAGTAGAAGGAGTGCAAGTCCGCCTCACAAACGTTTACATGGCCATACAGAACTTAAAGGGGGTCTCACAAATATTCTAAATCACACAAAAGCCAGGATTAGAGAGTGAATCTTCACTGGATCTGTTTTGAATTTATTGCCTTTTCTCCAAACTATTCTATTTAGTAGGAAGAAATTCCTGCCGGTGGCCCAAGCCCGTTCACAGGCTGTGAGCGGAACAAAATACGCTAGTAGACTCCAGCGTTTCTTCACTGTAACTTAGTTGTTAATCTTGAGTTTACAGGATAAGCCGTCCAGTTAGTTTTGTGCTATTAAGAAATAAGCCCACAGCTAGTTTTGTCACTTAGTTGACAAGGTGAATGGGTCCGTGTGGCGCAAGTTTAATGCCTACTCCAATTTAGTAGTACCCTTGTCATATCTAGTAATTCGGGATTGCGAAATTAACTCATGGAACAGAAGAGGAGTGACAGCTCTGAGGAGAACTTAAAGGTGATACCTTTCGTCTTCCACGTTCCAAGCTGACAGCTCGAGGATCTCGTCGAGGGTGAATTGGAATCTTCTGCATCAAAGCCCTTGTGATGGAAAGGCAAGTGGTTGTGATAAAGATCAGTGGGATGAGGTAAATGAAAAAGAAGAGGAAGAGAAAGTATCCAAACCGAAAATCCTTTGAGAACCTGGAATAAGGTCAAGAGAAAAAATACGTTACTTGGTTGAGTAAAAACTATTTCGTACAGTTTTTCAAGTAATAAGCAGTACAATGAACAATATCGATACGAACATTATCACCATGACATGTCAACTCTGAATGGCGTGTATGACACTTGTGTACAACATGAACTATAAATGAGTATTTCGATCGTATTCTGGTATTGGATCATTTACTGGTGTAACAATGGATTTAAGACAACTCAAGGAACTTGCTTTAAAGTTAACTATTAGTTTGGAACTGGAGTGCTTAATCTCTTCGAGCTTAGAAGGTATTAGTATGTAAGATTAAATAACTTTGATTATAAATTATGCTGGTAACTTCGGTGGAGGATTAGCCGTTCCACCTCATAACCATAATGTCTGAAGTTTTCATTTATCATTATTGTGAGACTGAAAGGAATATGCGAAGCGTCTGACATAAAGATAATTATAAAAATGCCCGATTATTATAGAATATTACGTACAATTGAACCCACGCCTGACTGAGGTCAAGGGCAAGTTCACGAGCTCAACAGATAAATACTATTTATATTGTCGTGTCATTACACTCTTATAGGTAAGTATCCTTTTAGTCATATCCTTTCAGTCTGTTGATAAACTTACAAGGAAGCTGTAATCTGTACTAAATACCACTCGAAAACACTACAATAAATAAAATAAGTTTGAGTTACAGTTGAACTGTAAGAGCTCACAATAATCCTTGACTTAATTTCTTGTTCTTGGTACCATTAAAAGGGTTTAAATCATGTAAGAAGAAAAATTTTTTCGGATTGTTTGTATGTGCATACATGTAGGAACATATACTCAAAATATTTTCACAGAATTAAAACAATTCTAGCTTGACAAATTACTTGGGTACCTCCACGATACAAATGTCAGGAGCATGTTAGACAAGTGCCTTTCACAATAACAAATTTTTAAAATAATCAAGGGTGACACTTACTGATCAAAGCACGTTGTCCTTGAAATTTCTCCGTAGTCTGAATAGAGAATGTGCGTCTGAGACGTGGCTGGATATAAGGAGGGTGCTGCACAAATAATGGGGACGAGCCAGACGAGAGCAATCACTCGTCGAATTCTACCGTCCGTCAAGTTGATCCTTGAATGAACCGGGTACACGACTGCATAATATCTGTCCCAAGTAGGTACCAATATCAGAAATTTTACATGGCTCAATGTAGACTGAAATTAATGACAACTTGTCCTCAAGTTTTACGATAATTCTGCATCTCCTTTTTGAAAATCTAATAGAACAGTGGTATAGAATATCTGAGACAGTAGGAAGTATCCTTCATTCACCTTTCAATGCAGATAGCAACAAGTGTGAAAACGCTAGCAAACACCACAACGGACTCCAGGAACCTGAGCACGGTGCACCAAAAGTCATTCATCATGTTCGTTTCTGCATCCGCCATCAGCTCGAACAGCTAACAACACAATCCATCAAAGACAGTGTCAATTAGGTAGGTTTGCTTTCACAGAATTTTCCTGAAAATTAGGCATGAGCTGACAGAGATTTGAGGAATTTACGAAAAATATGTTCGTTACATGACGTATATTCGGTTTCATAATTCCCAATGTTGCCCTGATTTAATCCCTGCACGTGTATTGCAGGGTGGCTGGAAAAATTGCGTAACTCTGCATGTCTCATCACGCCAGCACGTTTTGCAACTCCTGTTAAGTCCAACTCCAACATCTTCAGAAGTCTGACCACTGCTACAAATTCGGGGCCAGTGTGGCAATGGCTACAAATACCAGACGGTTGAGTCTGCCTCATTTTCCCACATCAAGCAGAAAACTGCTTCGATTTGCACGCAGGCAAGATACATTATCATGAGTTGTACATACAATATATTTTGTTATCACAGAATTGTCATTGAATGCTTTCTCAAGGAGAACAAAGACGGAAATGAGTGAAACCGTGATTGTTTGGGTTATGAGAAATGAGCTTATCCATAATACTCACACTGGGAAAATTATGAAGATATGAGATAAAACATTGTTACAACTTTAGAGTACGTATGCTTACGTACCCTCAACTTGAACGAGACTTGAAAAAAGTGTGTGCGTGTAAGCATGTCAAAATTGTGGTTCACGGGGTACACTGTCGCTTAAACTACGAATGAGAAGCCTTCAAATCAAAAATTGTATTAAATTTAATTTGCAATTGATGACCTGCTGTTGCTGTCGACATAAAGGGTTGCCGGTAAATACAATATGTTAAAAGCAACGTCAAAAGGAGGCTTAGCATATTTCCATATATACTATGCAAGTAGGTACGGACGAATAGTATCAAATTCGAATTAAATCAGAACAGAGATTGCTGCACATGCAAGGCCTCTTGATATTTGTCTCATCGTTAAATTGGGGAGGCCTGCACTTGTGGGTCTAGGCCTTTTGCGACTAATCCAACTTGCGACCCATGGTCAACTTGCGACTATTG
>JAHZMW010003648.1:0-32773 GCA_027743745.1 Alloscopus bannaensis | reverse complement strand
TTTGTGGGTGGAAAAATCCCGGCCACTAGTTGGCGAGATGGAAAAGATTTTGCACCTCCGAATGCAAGTGCGATTCTTCTTGAGGAGAAAAATGGAGCTTTTCAACTCCATGTCCGCCCTCCATATTAAAAGGAAATGGAGACGATGATGTGTTGATGTGCTTCCACACTTTTCCCTAAGAAATAATAAACATGCATTTTCGGAAGAAACTTTTTTCCACTCTCCGTTCCCACCCTCATCTTCAAGTAACTCGTCTTCCAGTTCTCAGAATAATGCTACTGGAAATGAGTTTGATGATGGAGAGAGTGAAAAGCTTAAAAGAGATGCATTTAACGTGTCCGTTCACTTGGGAGAGGAAAAAGGGCTACGAAAGCAAGTTTTTTTTGTTGTGTTCCCAACTTCTTTTTTGCCAACGTTTTCTTCTTGTTGTCTTGACGGTTTCTCTCTTCGGTAAAAGTTTCTCGTAAGTCAACCCTTAAAAAAGCAGAAAGTTCACCGGCTCAAGTTCACGAAACGTGTTGAAGGATACTGAGCTGGGGAAAATGTGTAATGGTGATAATTACATAATATGTACACGTACGCTTACAAGAATTGCGTACATGTCAAAAGATAAGTTGTTTAACTGTTATTGATACGATCAGTGTCAAGTATGGTGAAGTGAGCGTGTGTAAAAATAAATACGAATTTCCCTCGAGTTTCGTTACACCAAGTTTCTCCTCTTGAACTTGGCTTTTGTGTACGAGCGATTCCTGTGCTTGAAGTGGCACCCATCCAAATCCTCATGTTGAAATCAACAAAGTCAACACAGATTCGCATCAATTTCGCTGAGTACACAAAACTCTTCTCCCTTCCTGTGTGGGGGATAAAGGCATTTGAAAAGGGGATTTGAGAGAACCTTTCCCAATACTTCCTCACTTGGATACCAGATTGCCTTGTACCGGCGACATTTTAAAGATGGAGTTCTCATTTGCGGATTTTCATGCAAATCCAGTGAACATCCACTCGAAAATGACGACATTCCCATTTAATTTGTCTACATTCATGGCTTTGTGTCTGCGCTACTTTTTGGGGTCTTGTCGGCTACCGCAATGCAAATACGAGAATTCTTTTGAGTTCACACTCATGTTACAGACACCCTTCGATAAAGTGACGGGCATGTGAGTAGAGAGACGCTAATAAAAAACGCATGCTGCTTTCTGAAGGAGACATCCACAGGTAGATATTGCACGAATGGCACAGCTTGAGAGACCCCAAACTTGACAGATATATTATTTTGTTAACGAGATTAGAAAGTGAAGGAGAATGCCTACACAGGGGCGTTGCATTGAGGCTTTTCATCCTTTTAGTGGGGCCGTAAAGATAACATCATCGTGTACAGTGTGTGTTCAGCTGAATACACAAAATGAGATATATATGCGATCACTTTTCAAACTTGTTCAGGGCTCGTCGTCACTTTAAAAATCACAGGCCTGATTGTTATAACGGTGACTGTAAAATGACCAGATCCTTTCGTGTGGTCGTCTCTCGAAGTCTAATCCATCATTTTTTTAGCGAAATTGAACAAAGAGTCGTAAAAATTGTGGAAAAAATATCCATAAAGAGAGTGAAAAGTTTCATTTTGCATACATCGTATACTTCTCATTCATCATTATTTTATTGTTTTATTCTCCAAATACCACCAACGTCGAATGGACCATATCATTAGCTTCTCTCGTCGTCGTAACCCAGATCTCTCCTAAATATTGTTTACGAACGAAAAAGATCCGACATTGAAAAATCAGCAAGTCGATGAGCCACTTTATGAAAAAAAAATGTAATGATACGAAATAGTATGTATGAATATTTCGTTGTGTCTCTGCTCCATGAAGAGTATTTGTATTTTAATGGAAATATTAAGGATTTTTATGTTGTACATATGTGAGAGAGTACTCAAAGAATCGCAATAAAATCACGGAGGCAGTCGTCGCGTCGCAGAGACATTAAGAAACCTGATTTCATTACTCTCTCATCCCTCTCCCATTCTAGCGCAAAACATTGAAAGCCTCTTGTTGCGTTCAGGTGCTACTTACGCACTCATTTAAATGCATTTCCATCCCTGAAATTGCCACCAGTCACGCAGATAATTTGTGTGCGCAAGGGATATTTAGTGGAAAATGGGATGAACTTGATCGACCGAGCATCACTTTGCATATACGACTTTTCCTATGGAGTTTAATGTAAAGTGCAAAAAAATACAAGATCTTTATATCCTATACGATTATACATTCAAAATTAAATGGTCCTTATCAAACTGCCAAATTAAATGGAGAAGGAAAACATGCTAATTGGAAATCAACCGGACAAGTTGATCTTGAATGATATATAATGATCTCTATAAAAGTCTCTCTGCAAATGGAAAAAAAAATCTCCTGTCGTTTCCAAAATGAGCGAAATGAAACGAATGGGTTCTGCCAAGTCAAAGCGAAGAAAAACTAAGGTCGTCCATAATATAATCTTGCATTTTGATCCTGCTTCGTAGTTGTAATACACATGCAGGCAGCAGTGTGAAATTATTAATGGGTCTGCCCTTCCAAAGGAAGCGAGATGATTTTTTATAAGGACATTTGCCAATTCCAGTGCTCAAACTTGTTTCTGACCATACAAAGGCATGGATTTTTCACTGAAACAACGGTGATAAACCGAATAATCAACAATAGACAACACGATCAAATTTCGTAAGAAAGCCCACTCTCTCTTGTTCAAAGATGACCTTATATGCGTCCGTGTGTCTTGTCTTTTTGTTTCAAAATCGCCACTTTTTATGAAGTTGCCACTTTCTTGTCATTTATACCATTTTCCTCTCTCTCTCTGCTTTCCGTAAAATTTCTTGAATGAAAGCCAACGCAGTCTAATCGCCCCCTTTTGTAAGGTAAAATGTTTTTCACGGGTGAGAGTGTCTCGGAAAGTTGACATTTTTATTATTGTCATTCTTGTCGACATTTTTGACACTCTCACTCTCCTTTTAAGAGCTTCTTTACTCGTCTCGTACGCACATTATTGCGCCCTATTCGTGAGCACAATTGACCCACGTGCGACGACAAGAGACGGGATATAAAAATTGAAACTGAAAATTGACATGTAAATAGCATTATCATCAAGCAAATGGAAATGGTAATGAAATTAAATGGATTTTTGTTGCTAAAATAAGTGACAGAGGTCAAAAAGCTTTCCCCCGGCGAATCTTTATGGGGACGATGACAACGGATTGCAGAGATTTTTTTTGGATCTCGCAAATAAAACGAGATGTGCGTACCATGCGTACGTGTACTTACACAAATAAACATTTGAATCAGAATTACCATTGTAAATAGTTCGTGAGTTATGACGACTTCTTTTGTCAAACTGATTAGCACCATCTCTGTTTTTTTAGGGAAGAGCGACTCGAGGAGTGAGAGAGAGAAGTACATTAGCATATAAATATACTCTTTAAAAATCCATTGAGAGAGGACAAGATAAGTGTTGTTGTTTAAAGCGAGTTTATGTGGGCAAGAAAGCGGGGATGTTCACGAAATCGTCATGTCGATTACAGTTTCACTTGACTGACCTATGCTCGACAATTTACACATATCGTGTCTCCGTTGACGTTTCGCTGGGTTTTCCTCCTCTGCACTCACCCTTTCCCTCTCTCAACAAACTCTGACTTATCAATTTTATTAACCAGATGAACCACCTCGTTTTTCCTTTTTGTCGATGTGAACTCTCTTGACATGACGGCGAGAGGAGAGCACCATATACATGTATTGCTCAGCATTTCCGAATCCTTTCTTGATTCAATGACTTAATTAATTCCTCAACATCATCATTATCATTTTTTTATTCGAGTGAAAATGCGACTTGTCGCATCAAGCGGTGAGGTGAGATGAAATGCGTTTAAAAGGGATACTAAAAATACGTACGTCAATTTCTCACTGCTGTAGGTTTCAAAATTTTCGGAGAAATAATTATCTTAGTTGCTCCAATTTTAATATTGCGGATGAACATTTTAAAATTTGTAATTTGCATTTTGACGAGCAGGAGAGATTTTGTACCATCCAAGTTCCTCGGAGGATTTTACTGCCAAATTTGTCCCCTGCAAATTTGTTGGGGATGTATCTAAAGTGAGGTGTGGCTCTAATATTACTGGTTTCGAAACTTTTTCGTTGAAAATTGACGAAAGATATTTTTTCACCCAGTTTAGCAACAACACACACAGTTTGTGTAACTTTTTTTGCAAGAAACTATTGACAAAGCGTTGTATTCTGCCACAAGAACAGGAGGACTACTAATGAAGGCTCTCTCATCTTTATGCTGTTGTTGCCTGTTTTGATAATGATTTCTGGGAACTCGGTAGAAAATTTGAGGGCATTGCTTGCGTCTTCTTGCGTGTCGAACATTGCGAAAATGAGGAATGAATGATTTAAAAAAATAAACGCAAGCCTTTCTATCACTAAAATTTTTCTTTGTACACTTGTACCACTCCTGCTTTTAGCAACATGATGAACATGGCTCACCAAAATACGTTACTTCGTTCAAAAGTCGAGACCAAAAAACAGAAACTTGTAAAACAATGCCCGCCATTGATTTGTTCTTACAACTGGTGGCGTGAGGTGAAAAGTTGGGGAAGAACCCTGCAACCAAAAATGATACAATAATTCAAGCAAACCCCTAACAAAGGGTAAACCCTTTAATTCAACTTTTCCGAAGGTACTTTTCCAAAGTTGACCACATCCGTCCCTTCTGTTGCGTCGAGGAATGCCTCAAGTCAGTCAATTGTGAATGCAGAGAATTTTATGAGAAAGTTCTTTCACATGAGATCATGTCGTGTATCCCACAAACGCAATTTTGTCTCTGCTTCCCTCGTGAATCCTAATTACACACAAATCACACATTTAAAACACGCATTGTCCAAATTCTGGAGAGGCCACAGTGACAAAAGGAGTGTCTTTCTCGTCGACTGTCGCGGAGACACTCGAGAAGAATTTGAATTTACGATCAGAGACACATTAATGACAGTCTCTCTGACCAAGACCAAAATGAATTCAAAACTTTTTGATAGGCAAGATCCAGCAGAGGGGGAGCATGAAATAAAAATCCTATTTGTACACACACCAGGCACAAATTTGTAGTTTTGGCGAAAGACAGAAAAGGAAGAAAACTCACAAAACCTCGCATACACACATTGTATTCTCAAGTACTTCATACATTTCCGAGATACATGACATTATTACATTGTAGTCTGTATTTGAGAAGAGGACGCAGAATGAATTATCTTGATCACTTTATCATTTTAATGTGCTCCTGCTGAGTTTCATCTGAACAGTTTAACAATGTGTGGGCTTTGAATTTACAACCGTTTTTCTTTGAATCTCTCTCTCTGACTCTGTCTGGTGCGTTTCCCCTTATCCGCTTCGTTTCCAAGATTTATTTGCTCATTGCACACGATGAGCCATCTTTTTGCATACGTACACCGTCTTTTCTCCTTCACTTCCTTCGTACTTTGTAGATTACACAGAGATTATGCGTTCCGCAAAAGAGAGGCGAGTCAGACAACATTATAAAAAAGAAATCAGCAGATGGTCTATCCACCAGAACGAAACTATTTGTCTGTCCATACACTTTGTCGTGCGATCTCCTTATTTTACTCCATTCATCCATATATGAGTAATGCTCAAGAAAAAAATCCAGAGAAGACGCTTTCGCCGCATAAACAAATAAACAACTTTGACTGATTTCCTTTACGCCCGAAAGAACCGAATATGATGTATGCACCTTGTCCACAAAACATAAAACCACACACAGGCTCAGTTTCTTTGGATTGTACGTTAAACTGGGAATCGACGGAGATGGGAGAAGTGTGCGAATAATAACAGAGAGATATTTCAAAGGTGTTTGCTTTGGCTGCCAGAGAAGAGAAAACAATGTGAGCCAGCACAATGGAACTCCGACGATATGGATCAGGAAATGAGCAATCTTTCTTGGTCTGCAAAAGCCAAGCCTGTAAAATGAAGATGAGTCACAAGAGATGATGATGAGTAAAAGGAGAGAGATGATAGGACATTTTTCACCACAAAAGTTTGCAAAGTTTTTTTATACAAAAAAAGTCGACAAGAAAATCAAGAGAGAAGGTAGGTAAGACTTGAGAGAGTGAGAAATTAAAAAAATGAATAGAAACAGGTTTAAATACATGTGCACCCAAGGAGATGTATAGAGTACTGGATAAAAAACCAGAGAAAAAAAATCATCATTGCATTTTTGTATAAGATGATCCCATATTATTATTATGCACACACACTTTTAAAGGTTTGCCATATGCACACCACCACCAGTGGGAGAGTGATGTGCAATAATAAAGTTGTGATACTGATCAGGAAAACGTGGTTGAGCGTGATCCATTGCTTTTTTGTGTCCAATGGCGATATACAGTGGGTAAGTGAGTGTGTGACGAGCCCATGAGAGAGTATGTCAAAATATTTCCTCATCTCCTGTCATCATCATCGTGTGTTGCCTGCTGAATTGGAAAACATAAAAACGCTCAGAATGCTGTGAAGAAATATACAACCAAATGAAGTTGATCATGATCATATATAGATTCTTCCAAGAACCATATTACACGCATGAAAAAACACTTATTTTGTCGTGCAAAGTTCATAAACACTTCGGGAAAGTACAATAAGCGCACAAGGTGGCTGCTCAAGCAATACTCTGCTTTGTTCACTGATGAAGATGAGATGGGTGATGAGGATGAATAAATATTGCCAAGCCCATTTCTCCGATGGAGAGAAAGGAATGAAAACGATAGGGAATGACGGGGCATTGCTGGAAGAAAATGAAAAATTAACACGGTCTTATCGCAACGATCGCCAGAAAATCTGTACACGATTCCTGTTCGCATGTAAAAGGCGAGGAAAAGGAAAATAGAGACAACTCACATCTAATTATTGTAGTTTAGCCATTGTACCAAGCTTCAGTGTGTGTTTGGAATATTTTCCGAAACAAATATTGTCACTTCATTGTGTTCCGTTCGTTTTATAAAAAAACGCATTCAAGCGTACGCATAATTAATTAATTACAAAAGAGAATTAAAAAACGCCTTCAAAGTTTCTCTGCAAATTTATGTGGAAGTTTGACCTGAAATTTACGCCAGAAATTGACCGATGTTCATAGAGAGTTTAGTGACAGCAATTGTATCTTGTGATTCTTATCCACTTTGGCAATCATGCGCTTGCCAACTCAAACTAAGCGAGGACGAGTGAAACTACAATTAATTCTGTCGGACGTGCACATCTCCTTATTAAGACGACTTGAAAAGATTGCGAAAAAGATTAAGAAGTGTACAAGCGTTAGCAATTAATAACATCGTCGTCACAGTCGTCAGCCACGGCGAAAGGTTCGGGTATATAGAGACAACGGTTTTCAATTTCGATGAGCTCAATGGGATTGTCAAGTTCTCTCTGCCTCAGAGGACGAGCCTTCAACGAGATACAGCCATTAACCGCTTTTCAGAAACGTTTCTTTTTTACTTTAAAAAAGTGACGATGACGAAATGGGAGCGCGGTTTTGACGCGCTTCCCCAGTTTTTTGGCATCCTTCCTTTCCGTATCCCTCAGCTGGAAAGAAATTAAATGTGCAAAAAAGGAAAAGTGAACTTTGAAACTTTTCCCTTGTCTCCCTTTTGACAAATTATAAGATCATCGTGGTTGTCCTAAAGACCACAAAAATGAATTGCCAACATGCCTCTCTCAATTTTCTCTCTGAAAAAAAGAGACACGTGTGCAATGCTGCAACTTGAGCTGTTTGCAATCACAAAAAAACTCTTTCCTATAGCAATCTTTGAAATGAAATTATGCACATATAAAAGCAGCGTAATAATTTTGTTTTCATTCAAAAAAGTGTGTAAATGCTGAACTAGCCCCTCACAAAATGTGCTCATCTTTTGTACGCACTTTTTCAACATTGTTATGTAGTTTTTTTACGCAGAATCACAAAAAAAACTGCATGCATAATAAATAAAGAAGAGAGACCTTTTGACTACAAAAAGTGGACGAGAGAGAAAGAAAAATGACTTACTACTCACTTAAATCTTTGCTTCTGGCATATGACAAAGAGACAAGCTTAAAATTTTTGTGCGTGAAGTGAGCGTATGCCGTTGTGAAGAAGATAATGGCAGGGATTTTCTCCTTTTTCTTGTTCACTCTACATTTTTTTCTGTGGCTTCCTTCTGCCAATCCTCTTGAATAAAATTGTTTTCCATTTGATATCACAAATCATCAATATTTATGTCAAAACACTTGAGTACTTCCATTTATTTATTAACCTCAATTTTCGTCATGTCTTTTAAAAGCTCTGTCCTTTTGGCTTCCCTTGTGTGGACACACGTTCCCCCCCAAAAAGAAATTTGGATAACTCATATATTGATTGCTCAATCACATTTGCTTCGAGAGGGAGTAATTATGGGAGATGATGACTTGTTTTGATTACTTACGCACAATAAGGAATAACAATAATCGTACTTGCCAATGAGAGGGAAAAAATGGGAGTGTCTTGTACGCACTTGCGTACAATAAAAGACGCAGGTTGTGAAGGATGCAGTTTTAAATGTGAGATGGAAGTCGTTTGGAAGCAAAAGTGTGATATATAGAAGAGGAGTGTGGTGGTGGGGTTATTATGAAGATGAAAAGTATATTGAAGGCGTGTCCATCTCTCACCTTCTTGCAATCTATCATATCACACTCACCATCAACCATAATGCACACTTTTACTCTCTCTCTTCATCCTTGTGATCAATTTGAGTTGTTTTTGGATAAATATTAGCCTTCATCATCACCATAAGCTTGTTGTGAGTTGCAAAAAATACATTCAGCAGACGTTTTTACAGCATTTTCTGTTGCCCAACGGAGTCAAGAGAGAGATGAAATAATGAAGATAATTTCACATCATAATTTTTCCATTAGAATCGCTAATGGTGGATTCATATTGCATTAAAATATTCACTTGACCTCGCTTGACTCCTTTCTCATAAAAAAATTACATCCCCTAATTTTTTCCCCTTCTCTTAATAAACAGGCATTTACAGATAGGTAACATTCTTGTGACACACGTGTGACATAGACGGGCTAGTGAATAAGGACAGCTATCGCAAAATGTGTGTGGTAAAATAATCCTGTAAAAGTTTGGGTTTTTTTATTTATAAAAAAGCTTTCCGTTGCAGTTTTTTGTAATCCTAAACATTTGCCGAATCCCAAAAATGCGCGTGTGGTTACAATACGCAGGAAAAAACGATTTCACAAATGTCACAAGAAGCTTTTAAAGCCTCATTTAAAAGTGTTTTTACACAATTGTAATTAGCGAAAGCGCTAAAAATTACACAACGCTCATCATCATGTTACTAAATGAAAAATGCACGTTCCAAAGACCACACCGCTCACTTTCTTACGACTTCCTGACAGTTACAATAAGTCTTCTGCTAATTCCCAAGCTTTTTCCTTGTTGGTAACTTTAGATCCTGATTTTTTTTTGTTTTGTCGTAAGCACATTAGACAGAAAAAAAGTAACTACAGAGTATCAAGTGAGCTGGGTGGGTGGATACAAGATCCCGTAATGTTGAGGATTTTTTCTCACTTTTGCAAAAAAACATCATTTAGCACACACACACAGACAGAGGCACGCACACACACGCTCTGATGCACATAACCCAGAGGAAAGTCTGTCACCAGCAGGGCTCAGGCTATTTGTAAAATCTGTCTGGAGCCACATTATCATCATCATGATTCTCCCGTCTAAGAAATGCATGAAAAATGCCACGTCTCGTAATCCACAGACGCAAGTCGTGCACACGCGGAATACCCCACAGAAAAAAATTTTTTGCTTATAGCATAAATTTGTTTCAACTTTCTCAACTATGACAACCCTTCCGACAACACCGAAACTACCGTAGCAGCACACAAAATACGTCTTCACATCTCATAATATGCTCGGCTCTAAAGCAAATCTTTACAAGATTGATAATATTTTGGAGGAAAATATTTACAATTTTTTTCAGCCCTCTTTCAGTCGATTCCACTCCCCCGCGAAATTCCATGATGTAATCTTTAAAAAAAAAATTATGCATAAGCGGAAGTAACCTAAAGTGAAAAAAAATGTGACTCAAGAGGTTGAGAAATGCACTTCACCTGTCTTCCTAGGTTTTTACTCTTCCATATCGAAGAGCCACAGTCACCCATAAAAAATTTGCATCGCTCATCCTACGTCTCTCCACTGTGATACAAGTGGTGCATTTAAAATTTAAAATAAGAAATAAATGATCGGCTAAAAATACTTTCTCGTAAACTTTGACAGAGATTACCCATTTCGTTTACACACCAAACAGTGATAGGAATCGGAAAGCAGTGGGTTCCTTCGTCGTTATTTATGTGAGTGTAAACAATGGATTAATTTCTTGTAGTAACCATGTCATGAACTCTTGTTTCACCAGTCTCAACTCCTCTGTAATCTGATACGGAGTTGTGTACCCATTATTACCACATGAGGAAAAAACAATGAGATTAGAGAAGAGTGATATTAATAGGACTGGCACACTCGTCGTTTCCACGACTTGTCAGTCTGCCCAACACCACGAACGCAGGGAGAGGAGAAAGAGTGACAACAAATAAAAATTGTCAAGTCACACTTTTACACCATAAATTCAATCTACCAAGCATGAAATGTAGACAACATCTCACTGAAATTATATATTCTAATAATATGCAGTACTTTGAGTGAGAACAAGATTGTTAACAGATAAAAACCACAATTATTATTAAATATGAGAAAATAAAAAAAAGTCTGTGGTCCAATTTTTTATATTTTTTCTCCAGTGAGAAACTGAGAGAAAGGAGTGCTTCGACTTTCCAACTTGGTCATTCATGAAGCAAGTAGTTGTTGCGGTGTCATGTAATAAAGAAAATGATAACGATGATGAGAGAGAAGGAAAGAAAATCGTAGACAAAGATGACAAGATTATTCCGTGATGGGCTTACACATCGACGAGTATTCTGCCTTAGCAGAGAGGTGAATGAGAACATGATTGAAATTGTATGTAGAACACAGCATGACTGCGTTGCAGTTGTGGGACACCAGTTAAAAGTTGCACTTTGAAGCCACACCCATCCCTCTTGAGAAAATATGACAGGGGAGCAGACAAACAGGGAAAAATTATGTAATGAAGCAGCGTCTCAGTTTTTGTTCTGAGCAAAAATGCGATGTACGAAAGTAGTGGCACAGGTGCTTATTAAATGGAGAGAAGTTTTGAGTTTTTTAAGCGTCATGGTAATACCTTTGTTTGCATTTAATTTCCCTGAAAAAGAATCCCGGAGTGAAGGAAGGACACACTGAAACCATTTCAAACGAATAATAGACATAAAAGTACATACACTTTTGTTGTTATGTAAGCATGCAAAGCAAAGATTTGGATATTTGAAGCACATTAGCATTGCGTCATAAATAACTTAATTTTTCATGACACAAACAAGAAAGAAGGGAAACGACCAAAACACGCTCAACTCTGGGCTGTATAGTGATTGTGTGCGTATGTAAAGCACCATTGCATAATGTGAGATAATGGTGATTTAATGGTTCAATCTATTGTTGCCACAGACACAAAATCGACAATGGACGCAAGGCCAAACGAGAGGTTTTTCTACACACAAGCCAGACGCACTCTCGTAGTTCAAAGAAACAAGTGGAGAAGCAAATTGGATTTGAAGAAGTCAAACTTTTCAGAGATTAAAGGCTTATTGTGTGCTCCAATTTGGCTTTATGTTCTCTCGTCGCGAGCGTGCAAGAACAATGAAAATTTCCACAATCGCCTTTCTCTTGTGGGGAGCGACGTAAAACGGAGTTTTACTACCACACACGCGTCCACTCAAATCTCCACCTCACACTCCTTTTGTCTGCTGACATTTTTGTCAAGTTGGTATCACCACTAAAAACATGGTTACGTTTAACCAAAAGCTTAACAGACAATTGATACTATTGGCTCACAAGTTGGTGAGAGCAACAAGTTGAAAATGAGGACGCTGCGCTACTTGTTTGCATTTAACAAATATGTGCACCCTTTCACTAAGCATGGTCTAATTTAATCGCAGTAAATCTTCGCACTTCTCTCTCCAGCAGGAGAGTCAGCTCTTTGACAAACGGAGAGAATGGAAATAACACATAGCCTCTGGACAAAATGAAGAAATATATGACAACGAGAATAATTTAAGTAGCTCATTTCTCCACGACGAGAGGAGTTCTCTTTCGAAAATCACGAATTGCTCAAGGCTCCCCGCACTTTCGTTCTCCATCGAAGCTTCCCTTACTTTTCTCTTCGGCTGCGTGGCTTCATCATCGTAATCATCATCTTGAATACAAATCGAATCCGTTTTCGACGTCGTGGCATAATGTGTGCACAGGAATAAAGAAGGAATGTCAAGGTTTTCAATTTTTCTCCTGTAGTCCTTCACTCACATTTTATCCCTTTTATACGAAGATTATTACGACAAAAAATGTATATGCTTCCTTATTGAACAAATAGAGATGAAATGATGAAAGAGCTATAATTAACACGCACACGTACACATTGAAGATGCAATGAGATAATATTATGCGCTGGAGGCGGTGAGGAAAAAACGACAAAAACTCCGCCTTTGAAGAATAAACTTTTTTTGTGGGCTCAAAACGCATAATGTTGATGGCCGTCCACACAAATTCGGGGCAGGGCCGGTGAACTGAGGTAGGAAGACATAAATAATTTTTAAACAAATTCCTAAATAAACAAGGGAAGACAAAATGCAGGAAGCAAGCACAATAATTCATGACAAAAAAATGCTTCCTTAAAAATGAACAGACATAGGAACAAAGGACTCAATAGTGAAATATGGGAGGCTCTTCATTTTTAACGTTTTTCACTCTCCTGTTTCAAGTTGAAATGGTTGAAAAAATGATTTTATTTTGCAATCAGCTCTGTTCTCCTCTTAAGCTCGATCCAAACAACAAAACACAGATTTGTGAAACAATTGAAAGGTTGGCCACAAACTGCAAATCGGATTTGAGAAAGATTCCACTTTGAAGAGTTGTAATGAAAACCGCACTTTGTAATAATTATACACATAATCTCTCCTCCCCAACAGGTCCTCTGCCTTTTCTATCTCATCTCCTTTTAGTCATCAATTTTACAAGCCGCACAGATTCGATGTAATCCGCTGCGGCATTTTGTCTGCAAATGAATAGGCACAGACACACACTGCAAAAGAAGTGCATGCTAGTTGGAACTACTACCTTACTTTCATATAAAAGATACTGATCGTCTTATGTCTTATAGCATGATTGTATCGACTCTTTTTGACTGGTATAAAATATCGGGATGATCATGATGACCATCGTCTCATCTCGAAATCGGTTTATCCTGTCTTATGTTGCATTTTTTGAATCATAATAAAAGCACATGTGTATCAACACCACAGCAAGTGGATTATGTATGAGCATTCTCGTTATGAATTTACGATGATCATGTCGACATGATGCAGATTTTTTTCTGTCTTTGAGTAACTCTCTTGTCGTGAGTAAAATATAGGGAACTCAAGACGAAGAGGAAAATGCATTAAACCTCTGTTTCGCTCATACATAGTAGTATGTGTATGGATGGATACGAATTAATTATATTTTTGATGCATGTGTAGGAAGCGAAGCGCAAAAAAGTGATTACAGCTTTTTTACGGCGATCCGATGAGATAACAAGTGCTTCGAAAGAAACGAAACAGAAAGTGTTTGAGCACCTACAAAAGAATCTACGCATATAAGCACAAAACACTTTTAATCCTTCCTTGCAACTTTGTAGTAGTAATAATGATGATAGTTTGATGACTCGTCGTATATCGTGCATTTTGCCGATGAGATCGCGTCCTTCTTGTCCAAAGAAGATGCCATGACTTTCCTTTTCAATTACGGCTCATATTATTATTCCCGTTTGCGCATTGAGATTTTTGATCGTGAGGCAAATATGTGCGTTGTAATAATAGGAATGCGTATTATGTGTATTTTTTGTGGAACTTGTGATTTCTTTCTCCGATAAAAATCGTGTGTGAGCCGGAAGACTGTATTCTCCAAACTCTGGCTTAGTATCGTGTGATAATTATCCCTGGGAGAGAAATATTGCTGGATTTTTTATTAGTACAAAACTGAAAGGAGAAAAAAAGAAATGCACATGCACAAAAATTTCCTCAAGGTGATTTGATGCTCATTACGATATGCGTTGTGAGAGCATCCTTATAAATATTCAAACGGGTGAGCACAAGATTGCCGATTATTTCGTTGATCGGCATTAGAAAGGAAGTTATGAAACTGAAGACAGGGAATGAGCAGGTAGCTATTTCATGAGCTTCTATACGAGTACTATGATGTGCTGCTTCTTTTGGTGGGAGATAAATTTTTTCACACATTCCTCATCATTTTCGCATATTTTGTTTGATGATGGTCTCATCTTTAAATATCGTAGTCATAGTCATCATCATCATAATCATTTTTCTCCTCAGATGCATGAGGCATTTAAGTTTTTGCATTTGTGCCTCCATGAACTCTTTCTTGCAAAAGAAAGAGAATACTCATATTTACCATTAACGTGGAAGCTTTTTTTTTTAAATTTGTGAGCTGAAATCTAGTTTTATAACTTTTCATAAACTTCCTCTTCTTCCCATCATGACGGATGATATTTTACAGAGATCATTCATTATTCTTACTCTCCGGCATGATTTTTATTCACAAGACGGAGATATGTGAATTTACATCCTCCCAAAGACGTAACCTCTCTCTCTCTCACTCTGTCGAAATTTCATTTCCACCTTAATCCGTATGACATGAATCTCCTTCGAGTTGACTGGTCGTAAAAATGTATCTTGACAACGAGATCAAAGTTTTGCCGAAAGGGGAAATAAAAGGAGCATTAGTGGGCGAGAGTGTAAAAGAAGAATCGATATTTCTGGCAGAGTAGTTCCTTCTCTCTCGTAAGATCAAATGCGTCGAGACGCATTAGCGTTCAAGATTCACACAAGCTGAAGAGAGAATGAGAAAAAAATAGTCACTCCTATTTCCAGAAGCAGTTATGTTCAGCTATGTCGATAGGCACACCAAGAACTACAGGATTAATAATGTTGAGGAGGAGTACTTATGAAAAAGCACTTTTTACCATGGGTACGCATACAGTTGAACTTGTATTCAACTTATTAGCATACAAAAAGAAGAACCGTGTTCGAAACCGTTTACACATGCACAACAGCTCAATACACAAGAAGTGTCTACAAACTTCTCCAGCACAACTTTCATCACCACTCTGAGCAGACTCAAAACACGCATGTTCCAGGTCACTGGTCACGTTTTATGGCGAGAAGGATAAAAAAAATTCTCTGCGTCTCTTTGTCAACGTTTTGTACTGTCTTACAAAACGCCTTTGTTTCCACCTTGATCCTTTTGTGTGGATTACTACGCACTGCCTCACTTGGTGAAATGTGTAAATGTCACTAGCTCTCCTGTAGCCCGACATTTGATTTTCTTTGGGGTAAAATAGAGAAGAAACAAAAGGCAAGAGGAGCACAAGAACTTGTGACAGTCCACTTCCTTTTCCACTTACAAGTTAGTTGAGTTGAAATCCTTTTTCTGTAGTGAAGCAAAATGATTTAGAAAAGTTTGTGTGGAAACTCGCTGAGAATACGAGATAGCGGCTGAGTGCCATACCCGCCTGAGGATGACTCGAGAAAGTTTCCGCGTCAAACTGAAAATTACCCACTGAAAATTTCATACTTGTCATATTCTTGGTCTCCGGATTCGCAACATGACTGGATGTCGTTCGAGCAGGCCATGAGAGAAATGAGGACTGAGAAGAATGAGAAATATTCATTGGAGACGTAAGGCGAATTTTATGAGGTAGAAAATGCGAAGACTAATGAGAGATTGCTGTTGGTTACAAGAAAAGGGATTCAAGTTAACTACTTTTTTTTGGACAGGGACACAATAAGCGCAGCATCATCACTCACCAGCTCACTTCATTCTCTGTATTGTTCACTGCAATTGGAATGCTTGCCAAAACGAAGTGAACAAAAGGTCCACCAAACAACACTCTCTCTCTAGCTTTCTCCACGAGAATTGTGTACATGACCATCACAGCGGAAAAGAAGGATAATAATCTAAAGTCACACCGTAAATATTTTGTGGCATCTCCATAATTTCGTTCTGGAAACGAACAAATAAGCATTTCCATGTAAGCCAAAAGCCAGCAAGCCTCGTGTCGTGTGTGTAAAAAAATTGAGAGAAATGGTGGAAAGACGTGATTCTCAGAGATGACTGACTGGACCTCATAAATGTGTGGGATCAGAAGGTATTACATGATATTACGTGTGCGTACAACATTTAGAGAGAGAGAGATGGTGTGTGGATCCTCACACAAGGATGCTTAGCACAAAGATGTATTCTCAGTGTGAGTGATGGAGGCCACCCAAAATGCTTGGATAAAGAATCACGACAAAAACACCGATATCCTTAACATTCCACTCGGAACGAGATGCCTCTCTGCGTCTCCCCTATAACGTTTCCTCAGTGAAATTGGCAATTCCAAATAAAAAATATGTATTGCTAACAATCAACTTGAAGCTTGCAATGGTTATCGAATAAGTCTATTTGTGAAGCTCCACTCCAAACTTGAGACACCGCATAAAATGAATTGTGAGCCAGTATTTTATGAGATGAACGTGTTTCTTACAGTGTTTGAAAAGTTGTTGCGCGATGTGTCAATGGAACAAAAGTTTTATTTCAGGTTCACATCAATCCATTTACTCACCACCCATCCTTGATTACTCAACCCTGACTGTGTCAGCATCAATCGTGTATTCCAATTTCAACCATATTAAAAAAAGCTTGATTCATTCACTTTTTCAGAGAGACACTCTCTGAGTGTAATAACAAGCCTGCATTTCAGGGAAGCACACGCCTTTAAAAATGTATGAGATCATGATGTATCATCGTCATCATTTTCTTCCCAATAATGCAAGTTTAAAAAAAGTGTACGGAGTTCCTTCTGTTTCTTGTCCAGTTTTGAGAGATGTATCTATCTCTTCCCCTGATTTCGTTCAGAGAAAACGTGTAGTCAAGACAAGGTTAATCATCGCGTAATGCTAATATATTTTCTCGTTTTTAATCGTGTTCCCTGCCTTCCTTTCGATTGGCATGTGTGAGTAGGAGAAAGACTCAGTCTCATCATTCTCTCTCTGAAAATATCAATCACGTTTCTCCTCTCGTCCATCATTACCAGCAGCAAAGAGCGTGGTCAAAGTATTAATCAAAAAATGCACAACATTCATGTTATACATGAATGGAATCACCGTCGAATTACGTATTGTCGCTATCTCAAGATATATATTTCCTTCCTTCCACTAGTCACTGGACTGGAAGGAATAAGGCGAAAAAAATGATGTCTTATATGGTGGCCGGACGGCTGGCTGAATATTTTATTAGTCATGCAATCAATGTACATGCTGTGAAAATAAAGTAAAAGGGTAATCATTTCCTCCCAATTATTATTAATCAGCTTGTGTTCATCGCTTGTATACCTACACTTTTTCATATGGGGAGAGAAGATTCTTTTCGAGCGTACTCTTTTCCTAAAAGCTCCGTTTTTCGTCTTTACTTTGCACAAAAGAAGATTAGGTATTAATAATAATCTGTTTCCGATGCAATTACAACCTTGCGGCTAGGACAGACACGGCAATAATTTTTTTCGCCAAAGTGTACCATTTATCCTCCGACGAGACTTTGACGAGAGATGTTCAATTGAATTTAATTCATTTTACATTAGTATTATGTTTCATTCTGAAACAAGGGCTTAGAATGATCTAGTGAATCAAATAAAATTTGAGTGCATATTTTACTTGCGTTGAGATTGTAGTATTACTCGTCTTCGCAGAGGAATATGATGCTTGAAAATTTTCTTTACAAAGTTTGAAAAAAAAACTATGCTCAAAATATTACCTGCGCTCAACCGCACTATTTGTCACGAGTAACTCTTTTTGAGCGAGTTTAACGTTGATGAGCTCATTAAACGGTTACAAATCATCATTAATCAAACTCAGAGAAGTGCATGTCAAGAGCCCACGCTTTGAAAGCGGGTTGGATGTGTGTGAAAGAAATAATGTTTAAATGCTCTTCATCATGGGTCAATAAGCCACGAATTTATTAAAGTAGAAAAAACCCTCCCGCATTTTTTGTCGGCTAATAGTGAGAGACAACCTTGAATGCAACTCCTCAACTTGTTGGAAGCGTTGCAAACAAAGGAAATCATTGTCCTTTGAGATGAAAAGGTTTTGTGTTGTTTTCAAAGAGCGACCGTCAATCACCGTGTACTTACATCGTGGTACGCAACCACAGCGGAGAAACACGTGAAATCCTTCATTCCGAAACGGAATGGATTCATGGAAGCCAGAAACGATTACTTGTTCCATTACTCAAATCACAAAAACGTGACCAGCCTCTCAGCCAACGGAGATTTACATGCGGTGTACATCACCTCAAAAAACGAAAGCTATTTTTCTCAGCTTTGAATGTCTACGCGTTCCTTTATCAGTTTATCTCACCAATGAATTAATTACACTTCTTTTACTCGTCCATTTTCACACACTGCAGCCACTATTTTTTGTCCGATCCATTCTCTCCGATCGTTTCAAGAAATGGGATCAAGGCCAAATAATAATAATGTATGTCTTAAACAAGCCACACCATTGTCAAGGTGGGCATTGAACAATTTTCGTAAATCGCATTCACAGTGCCCCACACATCTTTAGGTTAAAATGTGACTAATTAAAGATTTGTAGAAAAAATTCATAAGCATAAGCTTGCATTGGTATTCATAAAAAAATCTTTAAGCTGTACAAAAAAAGCTTCTCCAAAACCTCTGTAAATTATATCGGTGTGAACTGAACAAATTAGTCAAATGTCCATCTCTCTCGCTATTTTAAGCAGACACCAAAGCCTCTATTTTTAGAGGAGAGCCGAAGGAACGGTAAGTTGAAAGAGATTTTCTCTTCTCTTTCTTTTCACACAAGAGGACCAAAATTGAAGTATCCTTTGTCCCATATCGTCTTGTCATCCTCTTCGTCTCGTAAGTGGAAGTGATGTAATATTGAGACAGCAAAAAAATAGGTGTTCTTTTACACCTCTCGTTTCTGCTTCTTTAATGAGTGCATGGAGATTACCGACATCCATATCCATTTTCTCATGCCCCACACAAAAATCAAGCATCTTTAAAGCTCTCGTAGAGATCCTCAAATAAAAAAAGCGTCTCCTCTCACTCACTACTGAAAGAGATATGACTCTCCTCTTTAATCTGTCTTTGGGTTTCTCAACCACAAACTCTATACTCGTCCTGAAATCTAAGAAAAAACCTTGCTAGAGAGGTTGACGTGTACAAGAGATTGAATCGAGGAGCTCAGTCGGCCACTTATACAGCTCTGTGTGCTCAAGTGTGAAGCATTACATGACACAAACGTAGATAAAGGAATTGTGCATCATCACACACAGAAAAACACGGATCCCGACACTTATAAGACGTGGAAGCCCGGTACGCGGTGTGAAGAGACAAGAAGATAGGACGACGATCTTTGGCTTTGATTTTTGTGTAACTTTCAGGCCTCTGTGTGGCTTCCAACCTGTTGTCTACTTAGATTTCCACAATAATGTAAAAAAAAACTTTACAAATCATCTCGAGCTTCCGATACGGCATCGCTAGCGTTAAATAGCTCATTTTTTTGTGATTTTGAAATTTAAAGTGAGTCGAGCATTTTAGCTTTACCTCTCTGCTTTATTGTTATGCATACCTGCACACGGGCGACCTTTGACCTCAGCCCATTTCCCTACAAATTGCTGGCAAGTTCTTTGAGGAGGAAGCTTTCTAACTTCTTGAAGCTCATCATCTCTCTCTCTTAAAAAAAACTCGAAACTTGTGTGCTCACCATACATAATGTGGAGTGGAAGACGACAACTTTGTTACATGTACAGTTATTGTAACAATAATCTTTTTTGCTTAACATTAATAAGTGGCTGCACTTTAGAAGTACTTCTCGTAGTAGTCGGACTTGTCATGTGTAACATAAAGTAAAGGTGAGCACGACTCTCATTTCTTTACGATTATTGGAATGCCCGGTCCGTCGACTTGCTAGCTCTCTTACAAGATTAACATTTTTCTTGTAGACGGAGAACACTACTACTCCAAACAAATTAAGGTCAAGAGGAGTGAGGAAGGAGGGAAGGAAGGAAGAGGGCACACACTATTCCTTATATAATCCGACATGAACATAAAATGCGTACCCATGTCTACTCTCTGTTAATGAATATAGGAATAAAAAAGACGCTGTAGTATATTTAATAAACTTTTCTCTTCTGGTTATTAAGCTTCCTCTTCACATTTTCCACTAAATATCCAACGAAAAGGACGACGTTGATGACGAGGTGAGAGCCTGTGAATATATATTGATGCGTTTTTTTTGTCCTTCAAAAATGTTGAATATATATAAAAAGAATATACGTAAAGGTGAGATGACGATGATATGATAAAAAAAATGGATAGCGACGAGGGAAGATTATGGTTATTCTGATGTTCTCGCTCCCTCTTCTGATCTGTTCTCCACTTCGCCTCTGCCTATCAATTACGTTCGCCTAATTGACATGACTTTAGTGAACATTATCCTTATTTATTGGTTTTCTTTTCTTCCCTACTCATTTTTTTCCGATCCTCGTTGATACCATGGATTTCCTGTAACTTGTCTTATTTCTCTTTTGTATGATGGTTCATTTTGTCGATAAGCCGCGTGACCACTGTCGACAAAGTCGACGAAGGTGTGAGCTGTAAAATGAAGATCCTCTGGTATTTTTTGGTACTTTACATTGGTGCAGTATCCAAATTCCGTGATTTCCTCAGCATGTTCTTTTATCAATACATACACACTAATATGCATCCTCATGTCGTGTTCTCTTAATGAGAAGTGGGGCTATGTACGAAGAATTTTGATGGAACCTGAACAGTTTCTTTTTACTCTCTCTCTCTCTCTGCATTGTCTCGGTTGTGTAAGCTTTCAATCTAAATTACTCAACTGACCTAGTTGATCGTGGGGAGATAAGCTGGTTGGAAAGATGAGAGCGATGAGATAAACGTCAAAAGGTTTGAAGACAAAAAATGCATCAATATGAGCTCAGACCGGAGCCTTTCTGCTGCTTTTACGGTGCATCTTGAACTACGGCTTAGGAATATACGTGCATTTTGTTATGAACGTGTGTAGCATATTCCACACACTGGTTTTCCGAAAAGCTGAAGAATACGTATTCTACTCAATTTTTTGGCGTGTTGAAGCATATTATGAAATGAGAAAAGCACTTTTCTTGAGTTGCTCACTTACCCAGTTCATTTTGTCAGCAAGGAGCTCCTCATTGTCTGTCGTATCTTCTTCATCATCTTCGTACGAGTCGTCGTCATCCATTTCCTCCTCATCCAAGTCATCAAAGTCCTTGGAAGGATCACCCAGGGACTGGAGGGATGATGATGACGACGGCAAAGAAGACGATGAGCCAAGAATATTCGTGGTGGGAAGGGACCTTGAGCGATGATGACTGGATTTCATGGGCACGGCAACACTCACCCCAGAACCACTGGAGCCAAGGCGTTGTTGGTGGTGATCCCTCTGTAAATACAAACCCACGTCTCAATGAATGAGAGTTTTCATCTTTCCAACAAAGAAATGCAGATGCATGCAAATTTTTAATTGAACTGACAAACATTTTGCGATGTGACATGACCAAAAAACAAAAAACTCGTCTGCTCTCCGTTTCCTCTCAATTATCCCTGTTTTCTTACGAAATGATCAACAATCTGCGTGTTTCTGCAGAGATTCGTAGAAATGTCATTTTCATATCACATTTTGTTGGAAATTAGAGGGACGATGGGAAAAGTGATACATTTCACTTGAGAAATTGAATAAATAGGAACTTGTCAAGTGATCCATCATCTCACACAGAGAACACACAACTCATTTGCATCCTTTTTTGTGGTGGAGCTACACACGTTTAGGAGTGCTCATACATTGTAAAACTCCGTTACTACTCTGTTTTTTTCTCTTACCAAATAATGATAATGCGTAATAACGATAATGATAGAAGCGTTCCATCAAAAAAACCTTCCTTTTGACAAGCCATAACATAATCATGTGTCTACCCATCATATGTAGAAACCATTTTTTGTTGTTTCGTGTATGATGCTTTTGCTCATCACATTTTCTCCTTTACTTCAAAGTTGACAGATATCTTTCTCTGTTTGTGTGTGGTATGAGTATGAATTTGTGATGAATGAGTGTGTATGTGTGAGGGATATCATTGTGTCATTACAAAATAAAAGACTGACACTCACAACAAAATGATGATCAACAATGTCCAATCAAAGATACACATACTCGTTTCCCACAACTTTTCAGACTTCTTCTCTTGGTGGCCATTGCAAATAAGGCTAATTACGTACTACTTCTTACAAAAGAGATCAATTCATTTTTTTTCTTAGGATGATGCTTCTGAATTGAATATTTGCTCATTAAAATTGACACTTTGACCTGGCCTTGACT
The DNA here is from genome assembly GCA_027743745.1 of Alloscopus bannaensis. Taxonomy (NCBI): domain Eukaryota; kingdom Metazoa; phylum Arthropoda; class Collembola; order Entomobryomorpha; family Entomobryidae; genus Alloscopus; species Alloscopus bannaensis. The sequence continues at coordinate 10,097 of JAHZMW010003648.1, read as the reverse complement.
CCTCGCTAAGTTGGAAGCCATATTAATATGCTTAAATATTGATAGCACCTTTTTGTAAAGTGATAAGTGAGAAAACGATGAATAATTCTCCCTCTCTCTGTCCATGATTCCAGTGTTTTGCTCTGTGGAAGATGGGATTCACTGAACATCATTTTTGGCGAGCGAATTTCCCCAGATTTGTTTCACAGAAGGAGGCCTCACTGTAATTAAACATTTACCATTTTCCATGTCTCCTTTGACATTTCGAGAGAGTTACCAAGAAATCTGAGATTAACACGTAGTTTGTGAACGTGTGGGTAAAACCAGTTAAAAATAAACTTGTGCTAAAAATCTGTACAGTTTAATGAAACGGAAAGCCCAAGATCACAGATTTATCGCGTTTTCGCCAAATGGAAGAGACTCAGCCTGTTTTCGTCAAATCACGCTCTTTCTCTTATTGGCATGCATGCACGTTGTCGCCTTGTGTCACAAATCAGTCTCCATCAGATTACACGTAATTTCTCTCTCTAACTCTGCGGCACTTGTCTTTAAAATCCCATTTTAAAATCTTTCTATGCATTTATACGGGCGACGTGAGTGACGACAACATGTAATCCAAATCACTTGTTATCTAATCAACAATCCTTATGGAAATGGTGCATTTGACGGAGCTAGGTCATCTTGAGAATTCCAGCAGCTTGCGATCTAGAGACAGCCAATTGATTTGCAACCCTGAAAAGTGCTTCTAATGCACATGCTAATTGTCGAGACATCACCACCATCACCAAAAGTCAATTGAGATAGGCCCATCCTCTTGCCGTCAATTCACAAGGCTCACATCGTTTACGCGATGAAGACAGCAGAAACAGCCGACAAAACTCTACGTGACATTACTACAGCAACACCAATATATCTAAGTGCATGCAAATGCACGGCGCGTCGTCTCTCTAATTAAAATTATCGTCGTGGCTCAAAGAAAAGTCAACATTATTTGAAGGAGTTGCATAAAAAAGTTGAAGGAACCCAAGACATCCGTCTGCCGCTACGGTTTCTGCTGCAGTAGAGTAATTACAGTGGATCAAGTGGCAATTAATAAAAAGCCCATTTACAATTTACTCCCATAAAAATGCACATTATACACAAATTAAGGTAGGGACACACTCCACGGAGTTGTACAGCATGTTGGATCTGAGTAATTGAAGGGTTAGCGAAGTTCACTCTCCGCTGAAATAAAAAACACTCGATTTCTGCCTCCATCATGTATATTTATCTTGTTTACAAGGTTACAAGCTCCTCCAAAAGATTATTATTGTTTTCCTGTAAAAAACTGTGCTAATCAAAATATCTATGTCGCTCCAATGTCTTGACTCGCCCAGCTTTTTTTCTTCGAGTATTTCTAGTAAGCCCGTTAACTTGTAAAGTTGGAAAAATTTATTTTCAATCGCTCTCACTCTCATTTTTTTGGCATCACGCTTACCACGCGTAAATCATTCCTGTACTCCTTGTAAATCTGGGATGGATGTGTGTCTCTCTTACGCACCCAAAACTGAGAGACATGCAGACACATGAGTGGATTGGTTAGATAAATATTTCTTTAGTGTTACGTAACACCGACCATAAAAACACTGAGAGATAGAGAGAAAGTGGAAAAAGACAAGAAGACAAGGAAAGGGGAGCAAAACCAAAAAAAAAATTGGCAGGCTGCCTTTTCGCATCGTGAAGTAGAAGAGTTTTTTTTAAAAAGTTTGGTCTGAAAAGAAAAATGTATCTGCTCTTTTCGCGGGAGTGAGACACACATTTTTACGCACTTTTTTGGGACGGGAATCTCGAAAGATGTGAGGAGATAACATGAAGTGAAGCAAATCGGAACAGAGGGAAGTGACTGTGTACATGCGTAAAACGATGATGATGATTTGATAATATGACTTTAGAAGAAGTAATAGACAACAGGAAGAGTTATGGGGAAAACTTGAGAAAAATATTGGATGACTATTGAACGCCTGCTTTTTCTCTGAACTTTACATTTTGCAAAAAAATATATATCTTTTTCCCGTACAAAACTTTTATCTTTGCTTTAAAAATTATCGACGAAAAGGAATTGGTGGAGAAGGAAAATCAAGATACTTTTTTCACCAAGAAAAAAGTAAAACGCGTAATATCTCCCGATTTTTTTCTGGTATGTAACCCACATGTGCTCACCACTTTAGCACAATGGATTCAACGAGGTAAAAAGAGCTACAAAGTGGCACACACACTCTCTCTCTCTGGTTGGACAAGGGTAAAAAATTGGTTTCCGATAACTTCATTTCCCCATGACTGACCGGAATTACTTAATCTTAATGAAGACAGCCCACGTCCTCAGGATTACCCAGTGCCACACACACCGCATCAGGCAGATGCCGACAAAACTTCTGTTTTTTTCGGGCAAAGAAATGACTCATCCACATAGAGGCAATGTCTGCTAATATGAACCGATATATCTCAACCGTGTGGTGATATGCGTCGACGAAATTAACGATGTATCGACGACACACCAAATAGCAAACGAAATCCCTCTTGTTTCCTACTAACTAGAAACAATGTAATCAAATGTGTGCAGTGTAACACAGAGCTCTCTCAACATCTTCATGCCACTTTTTTCTTCAATGTATCCGCTATCCGTTTACTGAAGACCTTCTTGTTAGTTTTTCTTGACTTTGCGTCTCTCGTCCCAATCTTGGAAAAATTAGGTTCACTGACCGTATGTGAGTGTGTCTGCAGATGAAAAAGGATACGTGCTGACGCGGCGGAGGTGGTGAGGGCCAGTTGTGCTGTTTCAGTATCTTCCTCTCCATTTGAGATATCACGATGTGAAAACTTCCTCTGACAAGGTTATCCCTCACTTTGGTAACATTCAGAAAAAAAGAGGCTGAGTATATATCTATGGACTTATCCACTGAACCGGGACGATGACAGATATTTGCAGAAAAAAGTAGTGCAAAAATCAAAAGCCCGATACAAGACGAAAATATGTGTGATAAATGAACAAAAAAAACTTCTCCTCTTTTTTTTACTCTGCCAAATGCCAAATGTTTTCAAAGACACGTGTAAAACTTGAAGAAAAAAACAGTCAAATCAATCAACCCTGTTGGTTATACAACAAAAACGGGGAAGAAATGTAGGCTCCAGCGTGTTCCCACGACTTTTCCTTGACACCCTGACAGGAAGGTTTTAGTCAATATTACATAATTAGGTTGAGGGAGCGTAAATAATATCTTGTCAAATGACAATTATACCGTCCTCCTCACTCTCGCGTCATGTTTCAAACCCATTTCCCTTCATGATCCTAGAGAAAATGAGCTTCATGTTATTACCATCATATCATCCGTATGCTTGACGATTAGACACGTTTAATCAGGGAGAAAGAGCCACCTTCTCGTTGCCACACTATCACTCACTCGTTGCAATTGGTCATAATGATGAAACAGTAATGATAGACTACGGCATCATCATCAGCACAAATCATCCAGTCTTGCATTTGTGAAAGCAGAATCGCAGAAAATTTTACTTTACGTCTACATCCACACTACTAAGCACTTACATATATATTCCAGTAAGAGAGAGACCCAATCAAAAACACATTTGCATAAAGAGATATACAAGTGACTTGCAGCTGCAAAAATCTAATTGCACTCAAATGAGCCAAGATTTTCAAAAGAGTGTGACGACGGAAGGAAGAAGAAAAGAAAGATTTGAAGGTCTATACGTACAGAGTTGAGAATACAGCAAATTTTGATTTCCTTCCTGAATTCTTGTCGTTCCTGGGGAAGACAGAGAAAACTGTTGACTCTACCAATCCTTTCCGTCACTTGCCTCATCATCATTAACAGTCAGAATAACGAGAGAAGGAAGAAGAAAAAACTCTGAGCACGGAATAATATCATGATCATGTACAAGATCCTCTTGCCGTTTCCCGTAATCTCTAAATTCTTTAATCGTTCAAGTCGTGAACACGTTTTTAAAAGCCGTTAATTCGCAGTGAACATATTTAAAATGTCTTTCCCCCGTAGCTTCATGCGGAGGGGTGAGAGGGTGTAAGAAAATGGTAGAAAAAAAATGCTTTACAACCCGACAATGTGCAATCATCCTCGTACTTACTCATCATCATCAAGACCTTCTGCCGAAATCCCGTACTTTGTTCAACAAGAATGTGGAAGTACACACAAAGGGATTGGTGAGAATGTTGGTAAAATATGAAGAGAAGAATTTCGTTAGTTCCTTTGAGGTTGTAATAGGTTGTTGATAAATAATATGACATGAATTGAGCCTTCTTCTTGTGCTCAAAGCAAACAAAATGTCTTGTTATTGTAGGAGGGTTTTTTTCTTACAGAAGAAAACGAAAGAGCGGAAAAAGGTATGGCAAAAATGGTAATTAAAAGTGATGAGAATTAATGGAGGAGACGGTGAAGCAGAGTTTTGCTTTTTTTTTGCATACGTTTCAGTTAGGGAGGGTGAATAGACTGGGAAGAGAAACAAGTGTTTTTCCTCAGAGAATTAGAGGAACACACGTGTAAATTCTGTGTTTTTCTTTGCGTGTTACACACACTCTCACCCGCCTCCCTAAATTATCCGTGACTAGGGAATTCGTCAGAGTCAATAAATATTCCAACTAACTGGACGGTTTACTCAGAGATTGTTGTGGTTACATTTTGTTCTCTCTGGTGAAAATGGTTGTGGATGCATTTCCGTGAGATGGATGTGGCTTGTTTTAATGCGCAAATTTTATTAGTGTTTTGATACGGAAGCTCTGGAAAACGCCAAAATTCTTTTAACCCGACGACTCATACACTTTATCAGCTCCACAAAAACATGCTTTGCTTAGGCTTCATTTATTATGCAATTTACACTCAGTCTTTCCTCCTGCGAGTCTGTCGTAAAAAAATAGTCTGCAAAATGTGGGGAGCACTGATGCATAATACAACTGGCATTGTTTAGCTTCGAGTCTCTCTCTTGTAATTACACTGTCCTTCTGATCTCTGCCTTTTCAGTTTTTTCCTTGTCGCTTGGGCATTCCTCATCAAGTCACAAATAACTTAACCCAGCAGCCGCATACATGAAATGCGGATTAGCTCTCGAGACACACAAAAAAAATCATGAAAAATAGACAAAGGGATTGCACAACATAAATATATAGTGTCCAGAGGAAGCAGACACACGTTTTCAGCTCCATTTACTTTCTTCTGCTCTTTACATTTTACAGAGGCCCAGAGAAAGGCAGGGTCGTGTGCAAAATGCTGTTGTGTTCTTGTGACGATTCTCTCTTGCTTATCTGCTCACATTGACATGGACTCTTGTTTTTTTTTGCTATTTACCTTCAACTCTGGGCACAACTGCCGGCCATCGTTCTAATTGTAATTCAAGCTAAAAACTTCACTGCCAAGAGCCCAATAAAACAACGTCACATGGAACACTTCATTTTGTCTCTAGACTCCGTGTGCACTCTCAACTACAGTTAACTGCGGCAGAGAGCTTTTAAGAGAAAGGCCAGAGAATGTGAAACTGTGAACGAAATGTTTTTGTCTCTCCTCTATGCAGTGTTGTTGCTGTGTGGTTGTCAAGTGCAAACAAATCTCCATTTACAATCTCATTCATCTTTTAAGAAAGGCACAACAAGGCTCGACACACACGTTCACAGACAGAATGCATATTATAAGCAATATTACGGCGATCACACAAATAGGAAGGGGTAAAGACGTAGAAACGGAATAAAAGTATAAGACACAAACCAGAGACGAGAGAACAACCAAAAAAGGAGAATTTTTGCACAGAACACCAAGAGAGAGGGAGCGCGACCATAATGGATAGCAGAGAAAAGCGAGCCACTTATAATTATACGAATCTGTTCTTAAAACTTCTTCGACATCGTCATCATCATCAGACCTTTTGTTTGCTACCATTACGAAACATAAGATGGAACACACACGCATAAAAAAAAACTTTGATTTCGAAGAGGAACAAAACAGAGAAAGAGTATTGCTCAAAGAGGCTTCCTCTTCGGGTTTATGGATGCAAATGCGGTATATTCACATAACAAGAAACTCAAATGTTATTACGTCAGTGTTCCGAGTTCTTAAAACCACAGCACGAGATACATTATGTGAGATGACACCATTACAAAAATACTACACGCTCTGTCTAGCTTCAAGCGGAGAAAAAAAATGTAGGCAAAACGACATATAAAATGGTTGTGTCGTGTGCGTGTGAATGGAACTCAAATCGACTTTTGGATATATTGAGACAAATACGGGCAAAAGTCATTTCATATAATAATTTTAATAGCGATAGAAAGCCTTGTGTGACGGCACGAGAAACACCCGCATCTCCTCAATCCATTTTCTGAAGCAAATTGCTTGGATGTTCATCCGAGCCATAAATAATTACGTACTTTGCGGATAATATTGTAGAGGAGGCATGGTGCGTGTGCATCTATTTGAGCTTAACTGATTCACGAAAGCGACCATTGAGCACGGTTTGCAAGTAATATATTAAAGAGGCCGGAGAGTAATGCTTGAAATTTTCGAGTAAACGTCGTCATTCCTCTTTGCCAACCGACTCAATTAATTGCAAAACATGTCGTTTTTCTACTTCTACATTCATCCTCTCCGGTTTGCGGCGTCCCACGCACGCGCTTTTCGGAAGAGTGTTGCAATTGCACCTTTTTTTCTGCTGCTGTTGGCTTAATGACAATTTACATGTCGGCCAAATGACCACTTTTATTTGACGGAGAGGCAAATAATGGTAAGCACAACTTATGGTGTTGCTAAGCGCATCGGAGGGCTCTACCGTCAAAAACTTGCGAGCCCGATTGTGTTGCGGAGCATTTTGAGTATTTTTTTAAAAGAAGGATGTGTAGCGTTTAAATAAATCCTTTTTTAAAACCAGGAAATACCACTGATCTTGCCGGAACCGCTTTGTACAAACGTTCAAGTTAGATCCGACAATTTTCAGGTTGGAAACAAATTTTCAAGGACTTATGCGTAATGCTTGAGTAATTCTCTTGAAGAAGTTTAGTCCGTTTTTGACAAGACATCTTTTTTTTTAAAAAAAGACTTCCTAATCCTACAACGCCTTAATCATTGACGCAATTTTCATTTTTCTGTGCTTTGCATTTTTACAAAATGTTTTTGCGATTGATTATGTTTGTGTGGAGAATAAACAGGACAAAGTACATAAAGTACATGCTGAGCTGACTTAACCAGGTTCATATGTAGGAATCGGCTCATTCATTTACAATGAATGAAACCATTACCAGTTGAACCTTATAAAATTTAGTGTAAAATGCCAGCAATTATTTCACACAAATATGAATACCTATGAATAACATAGTTTTGGACATTTACCGCCTCTTCTGAGCGGTTTTACTGTCAAAACAAAAATACAACTGTAAATGAATTGTCTCCTTAGGTCGCAACAGTTTCAAAACACGTGTCTGACAATGACTGCACTCCCGACAAATTTTAGACTGACTTCAGTTTCTCCTCTCACAAAACGTATTTCTTGGACAAACTCTACAATTTGTGTAATGAAACAAGGCCAGTGATGATATAACTTGTTTTCTCTCTCTAAATATCGCACCACCACAAACTATCCTACAACTACCATGACATTCATCCAAAGTGACATGGACTTTGAGAGGATCACGCCATTATCATTACAACTTTGTCTTCTTCCTCCCCTTATCAGCGCCTTCCTCTATACAAGGTTATCTTAATGAGGTTGTGTAAGGATAACAAACTCTTTCGAAGATGATGGAGGCAACCACCAACCCGATCATCTCCATATTATCTCTCTTTCACCTCTTGTCTTGATGCCTTTAGGACAAAATTTCATCACCAATTCATTCCTTATCGTTAGTTGAGACATGAGGGGAAATTAATCAAACCAACTTGTTGACACAAAACTTCACGTCCCCGTCTCTCCACTCACCTTTGACAGAAGGAAAACGCTGACATATCTTTGACAAAATGACAATGCTTGTGAACAATTGCGAATAATGTCAAAACAGCGAAAGGAGCCTCTCAAAGCCTCTTTGATTTGCCTCACCACTCGAATGGAAACTTGACTTTGAGGATGACGACAAGAACAGCGCGTTTTAACAATAAAAAAGCGAATGAAAAAACTTAAACATTATTATATATGGTCCATAGGGCGACATGGGTTGCTCTTTTCTCCTGTCATGATCTCACCATCTTTATGACATTGACATGCGGAATATATACATACATTGTAAATCTCTTCTTTTTTTTTGCAGAATAGCGTTTTGCATCAGAGCACTCACATTCACGCACAAAATGGTTCTCACATTTTTTTTCTGAGGCGCTCTCTCGTTATTCTGAATGAATGTTGACATTTAGAGTTCCACAACTGTCACAACAACATCGACGCAGTCAACAACCAGGAAAATATGTGCATCCATAATAATATCATGGCAAGAGCCCTCCCTCATCTTGTCGAATATCGTTCAAACGAGCATTAGCTCAACTAAATATTCCATTGTGAAGAAGAAATCCTCTCGGAATTGTTGTGCGTGAGTGTGTGTAGGTAGTGTAGAGTAGTAGCTCAGGGTGAAATACGGGGAAAATATCAAGGTGAAAAAAGAAGACCACACAACCACCAGAAAGAGATGCATATCGCACTGGTAAATTCAGCTTAGACTTCCTAAAGTCGTGGATCCATATGTAGTATGTACTTAGGCACACACATGTGCGTTTTTTTATACGCGTACTTTATGGAACATATTTCCTCATTGTTTGTTCTCTGTATATGCTCCTTTTTTGCAGGATTTTTTTTTCCCGAACCCAAAAGGATGAAAAGAAAAGCATGATTTTTTTCCTGGCTCGTCGGTGTGCTGGTATAATGTGTTCTATTGTTGTGTTCTGTGTGTGGCTGACTGCTTCACATTTTACAGGAGCATCTGCCGTTTCTTCCTTTTGCGGAGAAAATTATATGGAAATCATCATTCTGCCATGTTCAGCTAAACTACACAGTCAAACAGACGCTCGCAAAAGACACTTCCTCGCTTCAACTTTTTTCTCTCTCTTGTAATGAGTTTTGGATGTGGGATTCCTCTTGGACATAATTGTGGAGTAAAAAATCAGAATATTTATCATGTTCAATGCTCCAGTGAACACTCTCCTCTTCACGCACGTGGTGATGGTGTACCAATTTGGTGTCGACTCCAGAGAGACAAACGACGTGTGTGGATGTGCTCACATGTGCGTGTACTGAACATGATTTCTTTGACATTTCCCAACGAATCTTCCTCAAAATGGCCATGACGATGAACATGATTTTTTCTCTCATTCCACCACACACGCTCGTACCTCTTCCTGTCGCGTTTCTACCTGCCCTGCAGTCCCATAATAATACGCAACACAATTTCTTTTATCAAGTACATTTTCTCGGAGATTTCATCCTGGTTACAGTTTTCACAAAGAAACTTATACATGAGCCATTTTGAAAAAATACGTAAAAAACTCTAACTATTATACTTGTATATAATAAAATAAAAGCGATGTCTATCAAACCTTTAATAATTGCACCAACGATGCACTTTGGTGCACAAAGCCAATTTTTTTCTGAATGACTGCGATAAAATCAGAAGGGTGACGACGAGTGTATCCAGCAGCACTGGATTTAACCAGAAACTAACCACACACTTACACACCCTCCTTTTTTTTCTTTATCACTCTGAAACTACGACGAAAACAGACATCGTCGTAATCAACTGAACAACAAATCTAATAAAATATTCAAACGTGACAAATATAAAAAAACCCAACAGCCACAAAAGAGCAGCTCTTTGCAGCATTTTTTTTTAAAAAAACGCGATGGCAAGTTTTATGGCTCTCTTTCTCTGTCAAATGATTATTGAAAGTAATCAGGAGGGGAGCGACTTTGATCAAGATGTGTAATATATTGATTACTCGTGTAGTCATCAAATGTAAAAAATGATAATCATCGTGTCAAAAGCTTAAGTAGGAAAAAAAGAGTAGGTAACTTGAGAGTAGCCATGAACAAGCGACGGGGCTGGGTCTAGGCCTTTCCCCCCCGCGGCCTTTTCCCCCCAAGGGTCCAGT
>JAHZMW010003647.1:0-14643 GCA_027743745.1 Alloscopus bannaensis | reverse complement strand
TAGATATTTTTTAATTTGTTGGGTTGTGGAAGGAATCCATAAGTTTGGTTTATTTAACAACCAACAAGTCTTTGGTTTTTTAACCACCACTCGTCGTTCTTGACTACCTGTAGTCAGCTATACCCAGTGGTGGATAAATCTCAATACTCCCCCCTTTGGTTTTTTTATCCACCACTCGTCGTACCTTTTTATTACCTACTCATTACTGACAACAGTAATGGTCAGTTTGCCCCAACTGCTAACTTCTCTAATAATTCTCTTCATATTCCCCTTCACTTTCCGAGTTATCCTCTGCGCAATACTTTTGTCAGAAAAAGTAAGTGTGCAAGGTAAGTTTTTAATGAAATTGCATGGCATGCTTCCTAAATACTGCCTATTTACGTCCCCAATTTTACCTAGTCATCAGCAGTAAAAGTGCAGTCTTATCAAAGCAATACATTTCCATCTCCATCGTCAGTGAATAACTGAAATATGTATTCAACGACAGTGCAATCCCAGTCGTCGGACAAGACCTGATGAATTTTCGAAACCAAAGGTTTTTCCACAAGTAATGATTCCCTTTCAGCTTCTCCTTTACAGTAACATTGGACGAATGTACGGCGGCTGCTTCTCTGAAGGCGAATACTATGACAAATGCCGCATTCAATGTGGTCATGAGGGCAAAAATAAAAACAATCATGCCTTCCTGGATGCCATACACAACCATAACGAAGAGGTACACGATATGTCCACTTGAGGCCATCATGATAAAGGGAGCAATGATATTGGATTGGTGGAGGTCGTTGAATAAATTGCACAAAACTTGAAACGTTCGGAACACTTTCGCCGTGTCGGTAATGTCGGGTTGAAACACGAGCTGGCACCGTTCGTGGAAACTTTTCTGAGCAGCTAGACCAGTTGCACATCTAATAAAAACCCGATATAATCGCAACTTTTTATTGTATTTGATGAAAAGTAATAGTTGTACCGCATTTACCTGAAGCAAGCCCAAGGGAATTTTTTCAGCGTGTTAAAGCACATGGTTGTGGTGCATGTCATGATGAAGTTGAGAATAGGCAGCATACTATAATATAGTACATAATTGAGAACAGCGGTTGCAACCCTGACAGACACTCCATCCAACGAAAAGCTTTGTTTCAAATGCAGATAAAAGATGCTATATGCATTTAGCGGTGATTCAGGTGCTACTGCAGCTGCGACGGACACCAGTATCACCAAGACAGGAAGAGAGTAGTATTGAAAGGAGAAAAGAAGCCTCCAAAGTCGTCCGTTGGCTGGGATAGATACATAACCTATAAACACAATAGTATATGATTTTTTGCTTCTGAAACCAACTGGAGGCCGTATAGGGTTCAGTACTTACCAAAAGAATATTTCCTTTCAAATTCAAGCAGTCCATTAAAAAATTGTGCGAATTCTGCGGAATGGCAAATAAAGAACCAGTGCTCACTTGCAAAGCCATATAGACATAGCGTAAAGAATCCTTGGATAGCTTTGTACGGAACGCCTTCGAAGGTACAGAGGGAAATTGTGGTCGTTATCGCCGTCACGAGTAGAACCCACATTATCAAATATCCTTCAGTGTACTTTCGAGCCAACAGTTTATCTTTATGAAAATCCCAACTAAAGGGATGCCAATTCAGTGCGCCACCATAAAGTGTCGCCCTTTGAAAGAGGCGAATAAAGGGAGGAAGGAAACCATCGGCGATCAACATTGTTCAGAAATTTAGTGGAAGGGACAACTGAGCAGAAATATGAAGAGAAAGAATGAGCTTCCAGTATAATTTGTGATTTATGTATGCAAACAAAGTGTAGCAGTCGAACCGCAATACTTTCTTAAAACAGTTGCACTTGCAAAGCTTTCGTAAACTCGAGTTTACTTGAGTCTAATTTCATGGGCATTTGAAAATGTGAAACTTGCTATTACCTATTCTTGTAGGTCACAGATTAATTTCTAGTGAACGCGTCAAATTAAAACCATGACTTAGATAAACGGACAACATGGTTGATGTTTTCATCAACAAGTTTACCATTCAATGCACGTTCGTTTGAGATGTCTTATCGAAACAACCGTTTCACCTTCTCATTAATAGGTAGGTGGTTAAAGTGGTAGTTTAAATATGGGTTACATGCGCCCGGAATTTATACATGGATATCAGCAGATATTGGAAAAGAAAGCAACTTAATAACTATTAAAAAGAAACAAGTACTATATATCAGTATCACTGCTTTAACTGTTAGTTCCTTCACAGACTAATGCAAATGCTAAGAAAAATTTCTTTGCATTGTAAACTCCTAAATACATCCATAGAAAACGCTGCAAACACAGAATTTTCTCAATACCCTATAGTCAAACCCTTCCCGTCATTCCAGTGGATTCAGGTACCTCTTACTTTCTTTAGCACCTTCTGAAATAGTTACAAAACTAGCGATTAACATCTAACCTAATACAAAAACGAAACGATGAAACCAGATATTGTTCACACTCAAATAAGTAAATTAATTATAATCATACTAGTAGCATAGAACTAAAAAATGGCACACGCAAATATGAAAACAGGCGCTCAGTGAATGTTTAACGTACGGGACGGTTTCATACAATATCAGAGGCGGTGATATTTGCATGAATATCACAAATATGTATGTGTGAAATCGTTATATTCGTTATATTTTGTAAAGTTGAAAAGTCTATTTTGCGAGGTATCAAAATTCAGACCGTGCATATCCTTTCTCATGCATTTATAAGCGATAAAAATCTCGCTGCTGCTAATAAACACACAATAGGTTGGTCGCGTCGCTTGATACGGATTTATTAAATTCTAGAATCGCCTATACTACTGAATGCACAAGAAAAATTAAATTATCATCCAGCACAGGCACAATGTGTTCGTACAAAATCCTATTAAAAATACAATACTTCAACATTAGCAATCACCGTTAATTCAAATGCCTAAAATTAGAAATTCCTCTTCGTCCGCTTTCTCTTGACCCTGACCTGTCATGTCAACTTTATCGATATTACTAGCAGTCTCGGTATTACAATTGGAATTCTGAGTAGATTTAAGTGATCCATTAACCGTTGTTCGACCAAGATGGCCTAGATGAACAATAAGAACATGTCTTCGAAGGCTCAACTGACCACCAAAATCCTCCCCACACTGCTGACATTTTGGCCTCGTCTGCTTTTCCTCACAAAGTTTTTCATGCTCTTCGCAAACGTCTTTCAGAACGAATTGTCGGTGACACTTGGAACAACCGTAAGAGCGCTTTGTGCTATGCGCCCTTTGTTCATGAGCCTTAAGCGAAACATGAGTTGCATAAGACTTATTACATAAACCACACTTGAAGGTCTTCTCCACATTGTGAACGCGGTCAATGTGCTGCTGTAGCTTCCGGGAGGACTCGAACCAATTTCCACAACTCTTGACAGGGCATTTGCTTCCTTTTAAATGTTCCCATTTGTCTATACGCTTATGTAAAACGGAGGTTTTAAAATGGTTTTCGAGATCCTCTAGAGACGTGGACTGGTACCCGCATGTAATGCATGTTGAACTAACGGCACCATCCTTATCAAGGTCTGGAATTTCCGTTGGAGTTTTAGCTCCTACAGAGTCTTGCGACTTTGAATTTTTAAGTCTACAGATTCCAAGCTTCAGGTGCTTATCAAGGGCGTAAGCACGACGGAATGTCGCCGGACAGTTGGTGCAGGGGAATGGAATCAGCTTCGCCTTAGAGCTGAGTTTGTAGTCTCGACTGTGAATCCCACGATCCCGAAGGATGAGTTCTGTAAACTTGGGATGCTCTTGTTCTAATCGTCGAAAAGTAGGATCCTCCCGTATCAGTGTGTTCAAGTATTTATTGCTCATCATCTTCTCGTTCCATCTCAGGATTTGTTTCTGAACTGCAAGCTTAATGTGGGAAGAAGACACATCCGAAATGTCCGAATTCAGTTCTTGCTTTATATCTTTATCCGTCTCAGTAGTCGACAGGAAATGTTGCTCTTTCTCAGATTTAATGATTTCTGTAGTCTGCGAATTGCAATTAGCGATTGCAATATTTTCTGGAACTGGCTCAATTTGCTCTCCCTTGATGTGAATAGGTCCGTTTTCTCCCTCAATGATCTTATCTGTCAGATGGACTCGTTCAATTTCAAATGCTGTAGCTTCAGTCTTCACAATTGGGTGCTGCTTCGTGTCTTCCGCCGGCATTCCCGAGGTCTCTACTGCCTTCTTGGTGGAAATCGCAGGGGAAGATGTAGAGGAAACAAATTCATGCATATTAACACGTTTCAGTTTGTAGTTTGACATACGACTGCGACTATATATCCTACGTCGAGATTTCCCTTTGGCCAGCCGAATGACACCTTGGCCCCTTTGTCCGGAGCATTTCCCACTGGCCTTGTGTTCCAGTAATCTGCTGAAACGTGCAAAGGAAAAGCCGCAGTCTTCACAAGAGGAAATGGTGCTCGCTAAGTGATGGGTCACATGCCTTTCCAGTTGGTAGTAGTTTCCAGCCCTCCTATTACAGTCTGGAAATCTGCAGACAAATGGACAGGTCTCCATATGAATTCCGACAAAGTGCTTTTTCACAGCATTAGTCCTGGCAAACCCTTGGCCGCAAAGCACACAGGTAATTTTGCTGTTCTTCGCTTTCGCTGCTATTTTGAGATGAAATCGTTGATGATCTTTCAAATAGGCTTTCGATATCTTTTTGCCACACTGCTCACATTCAACATGGGGGATGACCTTCAGAGATGTGCAGAGCTGAAGAGTGGCCGCGGAAAGGTTGTTGAATTCGCTGTTGTGAAAACGATAAATATGTTGATACAGATTAATCCTGGTTACCAACCTTTGGCAAAATTCACAGGTGGCATATTTCTCCTCCTCCCTTTTCTTCTTATCTTTCTCAAGCAATCGAGGACGGCCACGGCGACGAGCAGGAACTATCTCCGAATTTATTTTCAGGGACTTTCCATGATTCGATTTAGTTTGAAAGGATGGGTCCTTACGAGCCTTGCGTCTACGCGATTTTCTAATTGTGGTATCAGTCTCACTGTCGCTGTCATTTGCATTGCTTAAAATCTGTTCCTCCGCCAACTTGTTATTGGAGGAATGACAAGGACGGAGTCGCAACCGTCGGTCGGATTTACGGAGAAACGCTGCATTCTGTTGTAACTTCTCGCACGCGTTGAGAACATCCGAATTGGCAAATCTTCTCAATTCAACAACAGATTCTGGCCAACGGCAAACTTCATAGCTTGGCACAATAGAGGAAACGACGGAGATGGGTTTATTGGGGTTTGCAGAAATTGTAGAGCTGTAAACAATTGGATAACAAACATTATTAATGAGTGTATTTACATTCGCTCACCAAAAAATACGCTTGAAATACTAAAAATTTCATTATAAAATGATACTACTCACTTACCTCAAACATTTCACGTTATGAACACGTTTCGCAGTGCTCGTGACGCAAGTTAAAAACCTTTTGCACCGTTGACACTGCAAAAATTCTTGGAACCTTTTTGCACTGACCGGTTTCGGTGATAAGTCCGTTGTTGAAGAGGTTTGAGCAACGAGATCCATTACTAAATGATGTACCCGATGTTCCAAATCATGGAACAACGGTAAACTAACAAATTTTCTCCCTACACTCACGGAGAATAAAAACTTTTACTTGTGCTTTCAATACTTGCTTCTAATCAGCTGCTTCATTTCTTACTTTCTCCTGTCGCTCTCTGCACATCTTGTTCGTTGCATACTCCACGTGCACTTGTCATTGTCTCTCGTCGCGTCTATATGGACTTTAGTTCTTGGCCTGTAAAGTTTATGGATTTATGCAAGTGGGTTAGGGATTTTGGATGCACTGAATAAATTAAATTATGCAATCTGAAATTATACACTTTTGAAGTGGGAGATGGTATGATATGCTGTCGATGCCGATAACCCTATTATTAAAAAATTGTAAATTGAAATAATATCAACCAATGTCTGTATTAGTTTAATTAGTTTATATTTTTAAAAAAAGTAGCGCAGTAAATTACAGAGTAAATGAACGAATGCTTACACTTTTCTAAACCTTTGCCGTAATTCTAATTCAATACTCTTTACAATCTTCTTCCTTTACAACTTCTTCCTTTACACCTTCTTCCTTTACAATGGCGTACTCATCGAAATAAAAATCATTTTCATCCGGCAAAATCTGGAGCTCCGGTTCAGCCTCCATTTTAATAGTAATCTTGTTATCAGTCTCTTGATTAGTCTTCTTCTGCTTTTTGTGTTTCGGTGTCTTCAATTGCTTTTTTCTGTGCAGTGGTTTTTTACGTGATATACTCTTCTTGAGGGACTTGTCTCGCTTAATTTTCTTCAACGCTAGCAGCTTTCTTTTTGATGGAGGTGGTGTCGGCTTCGGAGGTGGCTGTATTCCGTGTATAAGCTGCATGTGCCTTATCATACTTACAGAGTTTACTAATTCTTTTCCGCATGTTAGGCAAATGTTATTCTTCTGCTTCTTGAAATTCTTGTCCATCTCATGGCGTAAAAGGTGAAACTCCAAACGTTCTTGTGTGACAAACCTACTATTACACTTTGTGCAATGGAATTTGGAATCGTGGATTCGTTGAACATGACGTTTTCTGCTCTCCTCGGTTGGATATACTTCGCCGCATTCGCTACAACGAAAGATTTCATCCGGGTCGTGATCTTTCTCGAGATGCGTAGTCAGATGCTCCACACTTGCAAATGAATCTCCACAAATCACACATCCCAACTTTACTACCGGTGCGATTTCTCCATCCTTCTCGTCTCCGGGTTCAGCCTCATTATCAGAGGTTACTTCCTTCTTTATGCTTTGAGTAGCTTTGATTTTACAGCGCAATTTATGACTTTTTAAGGCACACCATAAATTAAAAGAGGTACTACAATGAGTGCATTTGAACGTTTTGCGGTGGCAGATCCGAGACTTGTTGTAGGGTCTTGAACCATAAGGCGCAATTCCGATTATGAGATCCGCAAAGCCTGGATTTTCTTTACAGGTCTCAATAAATACTGGATCCGAAACAATAATAGCATTTAAGTTCACCCTTTTTATCCTATTTTTCGGAATCGTAGCGTTGTTCTCTCGCTCCTTCTCTGGACAAACTAGTTTCACTTCACCCGGTGCTTTCATTTCGTACACAGGAAATGCTGCGCTGTCGTCATCGTCCTGAGGTTCCACCTTCACATTTCCTTTGCAGGCTTCGTTCTCTTTTGTTTCCGACTTTGTGTTTTTGTCATTCAATTTATTCTCATCCTCCTCGGCAGTTGATGAGGTGGGCTCCTCTGGTTTTGATTCCTCCAATTTTTCGCCATTACCAGCATTCGAAAGTAACCATAAACGTCTAAGTCGTGGAAATGAATTGACAGCAAGCAGAAGGCCATCCGGTCCACGTTTTAATTTTCTTGGGTCAAATGTGCAAACGTGCTTTCTTAATTTGTCGGCCCGGGAATACGATACTCCACATTTTGAACATGCCACCTTTGGCTTTTCCATGTGAAGTTTCATGTGACGAGTTAAATGACATTGCGCATCACATTTAACCCCACATCCAGGTACCGGACAAGCGAATGGATTATTTTCTAAATGAAGAATGAAATGACTTTTGAGCAGGGCAGGGTTTTTGAAACTGCTGAAGCAACCCTTCACAGCACACTTGAAAGGAAGATCGGAATATTTTGGCTTCTTTACTGAGTAAACTCCCTCCGTTTTATCGTCGCCATCACCATTCTCCATGGAATGTAGAGCTTCTTTGTGTCGGCGGATGTACCAAACGTCAAGCATTTTTCCACAGATATCACATTTTGCTTTTGGTTTTCCTTTCGTAAGCGTTTCAGCACGATACCGTATAGTAGATCCATAATATTCTTCCTTGTGGTCATTCTTGAAGTGAAAGACCAGGTGTCGCATGGATTCTTGTACCAGGGGACAATGGGGACAGGGAAATTTGCTGTGTTTATCTCTGTCCGAGTGTTCGTTCGTCATATGAGTAACAAAACTATACTTTGAGGTGTGTGGAATCAGACAGAATTTGCAGTTAAAGGTCGGTGTCTTTCCACTAGTTTGGATTTTGGAGGGCCACTTATTGAAAAGGTCAAATTCCACTTCGGTTGCCTCTGCATTTTCGTGCCGCTTCAAGTGACTTTGGTAGCACAAACGTCTATTCAGCATTCTAAAAGCAAATTATATAATTAAAATGACAAGATACTTTTTCAAACCAGACGCTGAAATATTATACCCACGCTAAGCATACCTTCCGCATATAGGGCATGTAAAAATCTCCGTCACTTCAGTTTGACCATGCACATTTTTCATGTGCCATGTGTAGTCATCTTCTGATCTAAACTTTGTAGGACACTTTTTACATCTGAAATTGTAGTAGAAGTCGGCAACCCCTTCTTTGGTTCCTGAGTTTGTAAAATTATCTTCTGTTGATTTAATCCTTCGTTTACGGGCTTTCCGACGCTTACGTGTTGGTTTCGATATTTTTTCATAGTATGCTTCCACTTCGTCTTCATCCCCTTCAGTATCTGTGCTGATATCAATAATGTCATACAACTTGTCACTATCATCGCTGTCGTTTTCTGAAGTGATCACTTCCAAAACTTCCTGCAACTTCTGCACTGTTCGACATCGCCTCTCAGGTAGCGGTACATTTTCACCGTTGGCATTAACTCCTAGCCCTTGCAGTGCCCTACTGCCCCTTCGTCGTTTTCTTCCATTAGGACTACGCTCATTTGCTGGACTCACTGCAGTGCTACTAACACCTGGAGGCGTGTGACCATAAAGGCAGACCTCTTCGTCCAACCATTCTTGCCTTTCCACAAGAACAACCGGTTGCGGAAATAGCACTTTTTCCATCCATTCCCGTTCAGTATTCCCGACGTTCTTGTATCTTCAAGAGACAAAATCAGCAATACTTTCGACACTAACTTAATTCTATGAATAGAATATGACGGGTAAATGACAATTTCCACAAACCCTGCTTCCAGTCCTTTCCCCTGAAGACATTTCTCAGAGTGGTTCCGAGCAAACGACTCAGATCCTACGAAACGATGGCAAATGTGGCATTTGAAAACTAACAACGGTTTCCCAAATTCCATCTAACCTTCTTTCCGCTTGGGAAAGACTTCTCATTTATCAAAACTTCAGAAATGAATTCATTTGGTTGGATTTCGAATGATAAAGCTGACTGCAACTCTCGTTGGTCCCCTCTCTTCAGTTGTAAGTCATCGATTGATATATGAATTCGACAAGTCGGGTATCAGTGCCGACAAAAGGAAACGGTTGATAATTACTTCCATGCGCCTTCTGAAAACGATAACCAACAATTAAAAACAAGTTAAAAGTTGCTGGACTTACAACCCGAAAACAGAATTTCAAAATAATCAAAAGTTTGAGCTGGCCGATAGCCAAAGTGACACAACAATAAATAGTCCGCAACGGCAATAAATAACCTACACCACTTACTTACCGTCAACCGTCTTCAAAACCAACAAACTTTTTAAAAAATCACAAAAAACTGGGAGAAACGGAGAAAGTTACTTTGCTCTCACGAAGTCACATCATCGTCACATGTGGTTTGTTGTGATTCTATTACATTCACAAAATGCATGTGAAAAAAACTCACACGCTCCACACTTGAAGAGCGGCAGTATTCTGTTCAGAATTTCAGATTTGTTATCTAGAAAGGCAAAAACAAACCACAAAGCGCTGTGTTGGTCGTGTAAACTAATTTAATCTTTTTAAATTTGGACAGTTAAAATATCGAACTTTGTGTAATTAAAAAACATTATTGAAATCGTTACACGGTTCTATGTGTTTTTAACTGGGTGGTAAAAGATTCGGACAAGTTTTGAGGGGAGTGAGTAGTTAAAATATATTCTACATTTAACAATTTCGAGAGAATCCGTTTTTAAAGTGCATAACCGTAACAGTTACATACGCCACGCCACCGTTCTGCTGCAGTCGGTAAGTCGTCTTATATAAATTAAGTAATGTAGAAAGAGCTATTATAGTCTGGAAAGCTGGCATTTGTGTTTGAGGTGGGTTGCAGATACTTTTTTTTAACTCGATCATAGTACGAGAAACCAATCGGCATAAATTGCAGCAATGGTTGAGGCACCGATGAACACGAGCCGACGTAAGATCGTGCAGCACACCGTGTCCCTTATGGCGCAAGAGAGTGGCTTCAGTTCTACAGAGAAGCCGGCGTTGGAGCTTCTAACGGAAATGTTCCAAGCGACACTGTACGAGATGGGAAGATGTACCCGCATGTTTTCAGAGCTGGCTGGTCGAGTAGAGCCAACGGTTGGAGATGTAACGATGGCTTTCATTGATATGGGGCTCAAGGTGGATGCGGTTGGACTACGATCATTTTCAAGGCGGCACACTCGGCCTATGATTCCTGCTCCTCAAACATTACCCCTGCCGAAGGTGCCCACAATTCTGTCTGTGGGGAAAAAGCGTTCGCTGCCGTCGTACATTCCGGACTATTTTCCCCAAATGCCGGATCCGCATGCTTATATCAGGACTCCAACTCACAAACAACCGATCACCGACTATCCAGCTTGTCGGGAGAAGACGTCTCAGCAAAAGAGGGATTTGGAGCGGTCGTTATCTAAATTCTTTGCTAGGACATCCCAGTGCTATTATTTATTTCCGGAAAATAAGTCACTTTTTCCATTGATCTCACCAAAGTTAACTTCATACTTGGATCCGCTGATTCCTCAGGATCAGATATTTGAAGAAGAGCAGAATGAGCAACCGTTGAATTGTATCAAGAAAGAAAAGCGGACGGAAATACCCAGATCTGCTGAAGATGACGATGAGGGCAGTGAAAGGGCGCCTACCATAACCACAACGACTAGTTGGGAACCCATTGATAATCCGTTTCTAAAACCTGTGGTTTCGAAACGACCTCCTCCGAATCCACAGATTAAGTAGCGATATAGGAGCTGAGTCTAGCACCCCTGTATAATATCTTTGTACATCCTTTGATATCCCACTTTTTATTAATCAATGTTCAATGAGTGTTGGTAAACTTTTGCTTAGTTTTAGTTTGTGCTAGCGGTACATTCATTATTTTTACTATACTTTTTACTTTACCTTAAAATATAAAATGATAACAAACATACAAATGAATTTTAACGTACACCAAGATGTTTCTAATTTATTAGTTTTTGAAACGCAATAATTAGCAAGTATTGTATATTAAATACATGCTATTGTACATATTTATGTTAACCAGTGACGAGAGACATGTTGAATGAAAATTATATTCAGATTCATTTTCGCACCTAAGTTGTATGCTTTTTTTATGCACCATTGTGAAAATTGATCGTTAAAGTGAAAGGAGTAGGCCATTAGGTTTCTCTAATTTATACAACATTATTTGCTGTTTAGATAATATTGCTGAATTTCGTTGGATTATAATTTTGTTGACTGCTGGCCACCGGTACTACGCTGTACAATCTTTGTTTAGAGATACAGCAGCTGCCTAATATGATGGAACAAGTATTAATCTACATTTTTTGTGTATGTAGATAATTTGGAGAATCCAAAAACGCACGCAGAGGTATCTACTTTTCATCATCTGCATTCTGCATACTACATGGCAATAGTGAACAATGACTCACGGCGACATTTAGGTGTACATACGTTGGTATCAAACTTGGCAGGATCACAGGCAAAGCCCCGTTATAATGTTATAATATAATGTTAAAAACCAGAATAGAATTATTATACTCATTGCATGGCAGTCGTTAAAAATGTATATTTCAGTGATTTGTATGTTTATTTATGGTATTGGTATCATACAAATGCAGTCGTCTACTACCTACGTCAACATAATGCGTCGTTAGTAATGCGAATAATAGGACATTCGCGTTACACATAACATAACCCAAAGTAAAAAAGTGTATACAGGTACCTACGTCCATACTGACCTTGTAATTCGTTTGATACCGATTTGCAATTCTGTTGGCTATGGACCGCTGTATTGAGAGTTAGCCCGTCTTTCTAAGAAGCTCGCCTACAAGCTCACAAATCAATCTACAAGTGTACTGCTTGAATATTATAATACTTTGGAGAAAAAGCAAAAGGGCTGTCAGAACAAAACCGGAGCCATACACGAGGAGTCAATTGTTTTGCTCAAGAAGGTGACCACAGTTGAAAATGTCTACAAAATTATACTACTTTGACGCGAGGGGCATTGGTGAACCAATTCGGCTCATCTTGAGCTACGCCGGTGTTGAATTTGAAGACATTAGGGCTCCTATGAACGGAATTCCACCTTCACTGCCTCCGGAAATTAAGCAAAGTACTAAATGTTATTCTTCTCTCTTCGAAATCAAGTTTTTTAAGGAAAACATGCAATCCAGTGTAAATTAATCTTTTTCAGAGTGCAGATGGGGACAAGTTCCAGCAATCGAATTCGATGGGAATAAGTGCTTAGCACAGTCATTGGCGATTACGCGATATTTCGCCAAGAAACATGGCCTTGTTCCTAAAGATGACTATGAAGCAGCGTTGTGCGACGAGTATGTTGATGCAGTTCGAGACATGTTCACAGGTATTATAGTAACTGTCTGGAAACAAATCATTTACTTTTTCCCTGCTGGAAATAGTTTCAGACTTGATGCGTGTGTATTTCAGCTTGGCTCCCTGCCTGTATCGAGCAGGATCCTCCAAAGCGAGAGAAAATCATTCAGGAAAAAATTGGACCACTGAAAGAGCGCTTCATTGACGTATTCGAGTCAATTGTGAAGGCCAACGATGGAAAGCATTTGGTCGGGAAATCGTTGACTTGGGCAGACATTTACGTAGCTCATGTTATCGACACGTTGGGAATAGTTTTGAAGATCGATTTGAAAAAGGATTCTCCAGCCGTGAAGACCATGTATGATAATGTGTACAACATCCCAGCAATCGCAAAATGGGTCGAAAAACGTCCAGAAACAATGTTTTAAAGGGTTTATGAAGTTTCACAAATGTATGTTGCAATTAAAGTTTATAATTAACTTTGGGGCAATATGCGATGGTGAACAAACTCCAATAATAATTAGCAGTGTGAATAATACAAATGTAGCCAAGCCAAGCAAACTTTTTGCATACCTAATGATTCTACTATTCCAAATACTATTCCAAATGATTCATAATTCTTGAACTAAGAAGCAAATGAAGTTCGTCAAATGCAGTCTTTCATCTTTTGTAGTGTTCAGTATAAATTAATATAAAAAGATGGCCTAATTTGATGTATGTGTTGGAAAGCCGTGCTAACAATACTTTTTTCAACCCGGTTGGAAATTCACAAAAACGACAAGGACAAGGTCTTAATTGAATTCAAGGTCAAGAAACATAACCAGACACATTTGCTTCACTCTCCAGTTCTCCTTTCTATCACATTCGGAGTCTGTCATGGACAAATATTTGAGCACACAGGCATGACGTTGCAGTTTTTCTTGACAAATTTCACTAGTTCATAATATGAACTTCATATGCTTACAAACATTACGAAAAATGTATCATGGTGTGACTCTGCCTGACATCATCCTAGGAACAATGTCTTACTGCATTGTACGTTTTATTTTAAAATACTCAAGGAGTACGGTTTCGTATGGTAGTATAACTTATTAATTATGCTCTTTGAAAAATACACAGAGTAATTTAATATTCGAAAGCTATATGTGAATTACGCATATACCGTGTGTTTTCATTGCTTACCATCACCTACTAGATGCACCCTAATGTGTGACACAATATTATGCAATTTATATTGACGATATAATTCAATGGTACGCGTATGGTCCACCCGTCCAACCTCGAATATCAGTCTACTCTATAAACATTCTCCACAAAAGTAAACCAAGCTCAGAGAGCTCTTTCAAATAAATGCATGAATGAATTTCTCCTCATTACACATGAATCTCGGATGCAATCAAGGTCAAGAGACCGGTGAACAAAAAGTGATGGCACAACTGACAGCGAAAATTATGATTTTTATCTTTTTGTCAAAAAAAATGCCATATTGCTGTAATGGATTTACAGATTTACACATACCTACATAGCATGCATACACAGATTGCACTATAAACAAAATGTTCTATATATATCGTTTGAAGTACATACATAAGTCATAAACCAATACTTTCTCCACCACTCCAGAAGAGCAGATATTGCACATCTGATATTTCACGATACTTTTTGCATTTTACACCACAAACGATTATATAGGTTTAAAGAAACCACAATAAAGAATCAGCTTACTGTATGCAGGCAGACAGGACAGGTTTCATCTGCATTTTCATTCATCTGTGAGTTAGAGTTAGTAAGGCTTGCAATCACAGAATTTTGATAGATATAAGATTTAATATTTCAGCGGAAGAGTCTCTGGCAAGTACAATAATCGCTTCAAATTCTGTCTTGGAAAGTTGTATACATAAGAGTCTTATGATAAGACTTCACATGTATTAGATATATGTAAACTATATATTTAGTCATAACCCGGCGGAATGTCCCTGAAAGTGTACTACTTTAACGCTCGGGGCTTGACTGAGCCCACTAGGATGATTTTATCCTACGCTGGAGTGGAGTTTGAAGATGTTCGAG